>QANZ01044754.1:12976-32156 GCA_003254925.1 Chamaecrista fasciculata
TATAAAAAGATCCATTGCTTAAGCAATGGACTTTTTATAGTCTATGTCTCTCTTTATCCAATCAAAAATTGAATATAAAACTTTGATGTGAGAGTGATTGATGGAGAGAGAGATAAACTGTAAAACTCTATTGCTTGAGCAATACAGTTTTTTATTGAGGAATGATAGAAAATTACTGAAATGGGCATAAAATAAGACTATCTCATATATTGTATTTTGCTTCAGTTTTCGGTTATTCTGAGTTTGGATATGTTCTATATATGTAGACAGTGGTTC
The DNA here is from genome assembly GCA_003254925.1 of Chamaecrista fasciculata. Taxonomy (NCBI): domain Eukaryota; kingdom Viridiplantae; phylum Streptophyta; class Magnoliopsida; order Fabales; family Fabaceae; genus Chamaecrista; species Chamaecrista fasciculata. The sequence goes on from QANZ01044754.1 coordinate 13,253, forward strand.
TATCCATAATTTTTTGTCAAATTAAAGGACTCATAAATCTAATAACGGTAATGTATTGAATGGAGAAAATACAAAATGACTCACGTGTATGTACAGGATGGAAAAATATAGGGTTAAAGGGTCAATTTAGTCCTCAATGTATGCCTTAATATTCATTTTGGTCCATTATATTTCAAAATATTCAAATTGCTCCTAAATATTTACAAAATGTTTCATTTTGGTCCCAACTATTGAATATGGCTTGTTTAGAGCTATGTATTGTTCCCGAAGAATACTTTCTCTATCTAGTTGGGACCAAAACGAAACATTTTACCAGTATTTAGGACCAAAATGAATTATTTTGCCAACATTTAGGATCAATATGAACATTTTGAAACATAATGGACCAAATGAATATTAGGGCATACATTTTGGATCAAAATGAACCATTGACCAAACATTTTTTTTGTTGTTTTGTTATTTGCATTATGGTCCTTAAACTATTCTTTGTTATTTTTTTCGTTGGATTTCACAAATAGATCCGATTATTGATGACTGTGATTTCGTGTAAGCCCCAAGTTATCATTTACACATGTTAGGGATTGATTAATAGGACCGGTACAAATTTATGGACCAAATTGTATTCTTAAAAATAATTCCAATATTATTTTCATTTTGGCCCTTCATCTCATCCACTTGGATTGACCTCTAACCCTTCATCCAAAATTTTCTCATCCTCACGCTTTCCAATTGCATATCACACTTTCCAATATCATCTCATCTCAATATCATTCCAATCAAACCACACCCAAACACCTATCATCTCATCTCATTATCTCCATCTCATCTCATTATTTCCTACCATTTCTACCCCTATACAAATTAAAATAATCCATAAACCTATTTCAACAAACCACAATCATTACATACCCTTTTATATAATTTCACACCCTATTTAACATCATTTTTTTCTAAAATAACCCAAACACCAATACATCATTTCATCTCATCCAATTCAAACTTAATCTCATCTCATCCCATAAACTTGACTTGGATTGAAATAGTTGCAAGAACACGTTTTTCTTTAATTTTTTTTTGCCAAAAGTACTAATTGCATCCTCAAATTTTACACCAACTGTCAATTTTATCCCCAACATATTTTCTGTTAATTTCGTCCCCAATATTTCACATTTTCGTTAATGTTATCCTTTGACTAACTTCTTTTAATAAATTAACGACATACCGCATCTTATTTTTCAATTTGAGTTAGGACTTGAGTTTATTCTTTTATCAATTTTACATTATATATCGTTAGCTACATTGATTCTGTTGTTAATATTTGGTTAGAGTAAGAGCAAAAAATAAAATTGATCAAAATGTAAAAGATTGAGGACGAAATTGACAGCATGTGTAAAGTTTGTGGACGAAATGAGTTTTTTTTTCTTTAATTTTTTACAAAAAAAAGAAAGGTTTAAGGGTCATTTTGATACTAAATGTATGGCCTAATATTTATTTTGGTCCTTTATGTTTTAAAATGGTCAAATTGGTTCTAAATGTTAGCAAAATGTTTCATTTTAGTCTCAAACTATTAAATATCATCATATTTTTCTTATCTCAAGTTTAAATGTGACGAATTCATAGTTATATATTATTCCCTAATAGAACTTTTTGTATCCGGTTAGACTTGTCAACAAATGAGGTCAAATCGGTCCTGAAAGTAGATCACTCGTTTCACAATCACACAAACAAAATTAATCACATCTCTCTCGTTTCACGTTTCCATACGACAAATTTAGAGCTACATGCTACATGTTACTTTTAACAAATTCTTTGGACTTGAAATGAGAAACGAAAGAAATATGACAAAATTCAATAATTTGGGACTAAAATAAAATATTTTGTTAAGATTAATTTAAACATCTTGAAACATAAAAGTCCAAAATGATCCTTCTACCGAAAAGAAAAAAAAGTTTTATCATATCATTATTAACTGGAATAAATAGTATAAAAGTTAATAAATAAAAAATTCTATAAAAAATAAATGAAAATAAGTTGAATAGAAAAAAAATAAGGTTGAGGATTAGAAAATAATTAAAAAAAATAATCGAAAACAGTGCAATAAAAAAAAATTTAAATTTGGCCAAAGTCATGTTTTTTCCCTCAGGTTTGTTCAATGTTTCATTTTTGTCCCTCGACTCTTTTTTATTTCGTTTTGGTCCCTCAAGTTTCCAAAACGTTCCGTCGTTAGTCCCTCGGCATTTTTCATCCGCTTTTCCGTTTAAAAAAACAAGGAAAAATTGACTTTCATCTCAAAAAATTTTTAATTTATTATATTAAAATCATTTTCCTTTTATAATAGGATCAAAATGTAAAAAACAATAAATAAACAATTTAAATAGATTTCACATAAAAATTTAAAAAAAAAAACAATTCCATCATCATCACCATCTTCTTCTTCTTCTACCCACCACCACCACCACCACCACATCATCACCATCTTCTTCTTCTTCTACCCACCACCACCACCACCATTATCGTCACCTTCCCATCATCTCTCGTTGCTGTCGGAGAACGACGTCGTTCAAAAAACCCTTCCATCGTTGTAAAACGACACCAACTATGGTTGTGGTAAGCGATTATTTTGGAGCATGTGTGACGGTTGGATCGAAAGACCGTGGGACTTGGGGGTGATATGGTAGATGGCAAGGGTGGCGCGCGAGGTGTGTGAGGTCGACGACGGAGAAGAGGTCGTCAATGGGGGAGGTGTTAGAGTGGGTTGAGGAGGCGAGGAGGAAGATGGAGGCCGCGCTGATATGAAGGTGAGTGGAGACTGGGTAGAAGAAGATGATGATGATGATGCGAAGATGATGATAGAGCTGGTTTTTTTTTTAAAAAAATTTTCACGTGAAATCTATTAAAATTGTCTATTTATTTCTCTTTTCTTACGTTTTTACCCTATTATAAAAGGAAAATGACTTTAAGGTAACAAATTAAAACTTTTTTAGGTGAAAGTCTAATTTTCCATGTTTTTCAATGAAAAGTGGATGGAAAATGTCAATGGACTAACGATGAAACATTTTGGAAACTTGAAGGACCAAAACAGAACTTTGAGCAAACTCGAAGGACCAAAATAAGACTTTGACCTTTAAATTTTTAACTAAATTTAAAATAAAACTACTAGGCAAAACACCCTTTTCATTCTTAAATTTTACATCAATATTTTTTTGGTCAATTTCGTCTCCAATATTTTATATTTATTAATTTTATTCTTTGACTGACTTATTTCAATAAATTAACGTAAACTTTGTCGTGTTTTTCAATCTAAGTTAAAATTTGAGTTTCTTTTTCAATCATTTTTACATTACATGTCATTAGCCACTTAAAACCGTCGTTAATATTAGTTTGAATAAGAACAAATGATGAAATTGATTGAAATATAAAATTTAGGGAAAAAACTGATAAGAAAAAATTATTAGAGATAAAATTAAAAGTTGATGTAAAATTTAGAGACAAAGATATCTTTTGCCTAATCAAAATTTACGTTGAGAGTTGAGACAAATATTTTGATTAAATATAGGTAATAGACCAGACAGACCATAACTAACCAATTGTGTCATAGAGGTAATGTGTATGATCATTACTCTCTCAAATTTCTCTTTGCTACTCAAAGGATGTTGGCCAATTTCGCTACCTGGTGCTTTAAGAAGTAAATGTAAACCGAATGGCTAAGTATTGCAGCTATATTTACCAAAGAACATTGAATGCGATATGAATACTTTGACTTTGATTACAACCTTTCAAGTGCAAAAAAAATGAATTCTTCACCATAATATCATTTTACAAATTCCTATATATAAAATCTCAGTACAAAGAATGTCTCCATGCATGTCCCAATGCATCATAATCCTCTCCCCATCTAGACAGCAGTTATATTTCAGGGCTAAAAATAGAAAAACATAAAAACAAGATAAGAAAATGAAATAACAAAAACAGTAAACAAAAAGCTGATACAGCACAAAACATGAAACATAAACAACATAAGTGGAGTATCTTTTCTCAACCAAAGAGTGCAGTAAGTGGATGCAGCAATAAAATCAACCAGAAATTGGCGATAAAAAAAAAAATCAACCAGAAATATTCATAAGCACAGCTATATTTTGTAAATGTCAATATGGATAGGGTATAAGATGAAATATATTGGTCAGGTTTGTTTCAAACTATAAATGAATTTCTTTTTCAGTACAGTTATATAAAACACAAGTCTTGAGACAGTATGCATTATGCTAATTAATTTCTATCAACAACTTCATCTTAATATTCATGGAAATCAACCAAAATTCAACACCACACTTCAGCCAAGCTTAAACAAAGCATATATCATGCTGCAAGACATTTCAAGAAAGAATAAAAAAAGGACCAAGAACACTAATTAAAGAATTGTCTACCCACTCAATACATTTAGCACATAAAGGAGTCCAAAATTATAAGTAGAAGTGGCAGCTTAACTCACCCACAAAAGAACAAGAAAATAAACAAAGGGAGCTAAAAAACGGAGGTAAAATAACAGCAGCAATTAATCATCAAAAATCAACAAAAGAACTAGATGTTTAGCAGCAATGACAGAAACAGAATTAACATCAATCATTGTTCATTTCATTTGGTTCATTGTATTATAAACTAAAAGGATTCACATTTGGAATATAACATCCAACTGATGCATAATCTTAGTGACTTCCAATTACCAACAAAAAAAATGTCATAGACAGTTTTGAAGGAAGAAAAATTCCTACACTGTCCCTTAATTAATGTGTTCAAAAACTTAGTTGGTGACCCATCTTGAGAATCTTCCCCAATACAGAGAAAGCAAAATTCATCTCACCCACATGGCAGTAATAGTTTATCAAAATGTTCTGAAAAACTAAAGATGAAGTGATTCCTTTTGTTCAGAAATGGCAGTGGTTTTGTCTTTACAAGATCTCCAAGAATCTTATTCAATTCGATTACAGAAAGGCAGAGGATGAGTTTAAAGCAAGCGATATAAAGAAGCAACGACATCGCGAAGGTTGAAAATGAGGGTAAATGGGAAAGAGGGATGGAAGGAAGAAGAAAGAAAGTGAGGAAATTTGGGAAATTCAGATTCTTCAACAAAACAAACCCACAAAGGCTTCTCCTTTAAGAAAATTCAGGAGATTTTTCAACAAAAGCAAATGAGAGCAAAATGAAAATAAGACATCACGAAGTAAATGGCACACCACAAACTTTAAATCTTGGCATTGTAAAGTATACTATTAACAGTACAGGGAATCAGAAATTTAACAAAATCAATCTTGAGCAACTAGCAGATTGTTGAGGCATCCTGGGAAGAATAGTGAATGTGATTATGAGATAGTCAGGCACACGGGAGGCAAATATATGGTATACCCATCACACTGTAGAGATAACATGTATCATAAGAAAAAAAGGGGGTGAAATTGTTTTGACATTATTGGTAAACACATGCATGTTGGACTTAAGTTTCAGACTCTAGTCCTCTCAAGTCTGATAATTTCAACTAGTAGTCATAGTCTGATAATTTCAAGGAGGAGAATCTCCATTCTTGAGAGGGAGAAAGAGAGAGAATCAGATAGAAAGAGAGAGACAGTTTCTGAAATATTTCATATATCATTCACACATCATAATCAACTTACAATACATATATATAAACTTCCTAAAAACTACCCCATAATAACTACCTACATATAAATATAACACATAATAACAACTACACATAATACACATAATAATAATAACACATTCAGAACTTACAAATATAATAAATTATTCCTAATAATATATAAAATACTAGTATCCTAACATAGTTCATGCATGAGTAACGAGGCAACATATGAATTAGAATAATTATTATTCCCTCTGCTTATCTTAAGTACTGTCAACCACAACTTCAATTCAGATTTACAGTGAAAGCCACAATTTGAAGCAACCTAGCAGTTTTGGACACCAATAATTGCCTAAATACAGAGAAATGGACAATCCTCAACTCTAGAGGATCTATTTTCTTATGATTCATTCCAAGTTTAATTTGTCTTTTCCCTAAAAAAATTATAATTATATGCGGTACAAAAATCATGAATAAAAAATATCCATCAAAGGTGGGTACTCAACTAATCATCCTCTTTCTCTCTCTTATGCTCTCCACATTTCTTTGCTTTGAGTTTCTTTGTCTGACTTCATTGTGAGAAGAACATATTATTACTCTATTACAAAAAACAAAAAAAGAAATAGATAACAGTGATTTTATAACTGATATGAATACAATTGTAATTATTAATAAATAATTTTCAAACAAGAAACTATCTTGTATTGAATATTTAATACAAGCTTAAAAGGTTTACAACAAACAATCTTAAACATAAAAATCCTGCATCACAAAACACCAACAGAAGTCTTCATGCTATCATCTCACTACCATGCATGGTACTAATAAGAAATGCATGCATTAAAATGCTGTCAAGCAACAAGCAAGAGTGCCATCTCTGACATTGTTGAGGCCTCCTAATTGACACAAATGATACAGCCGTTTGCCAAACTACATAGACATAGAAATATATGTGTAATGCGAACTGGAATAACATTACCTTACATGGTCTTATTTTCTTAACAAGCCTTTGACTTTCATTTCTTGAAGAACCTTCTCCGCCTTCTCATTTTCATTTTTTTTAAGAAGCTCCTGAATTATTTCTTGAAAAGTTAGATAATCAGGGAGGCACCCATTCTCTTCCATTTCATAAAGCAAAGTCATTGCTTCCTCAAACAAACCCTCTTTACAAAGTCCACTCATCATAGAGGTGTAGGAATGGATATTGAGAGGATAGCCTTGGGCTTGAAGTAGCCGAACAATCTTTTGTGCAATATTTATTCTACCGCCTTTGCACAAACCATCAATGAGTATAGCATATGTGCGCACAGTAGGATGAATTCCTTGATCGACAATTCGCTTAAGTAAGGTGATTGCCTCATCGAGATAGTTCCATTTGCACAATGCATCTAATAAGACATTACAAGTGATTATATTGGGCGATTGACCATTATTACGCATCTCATGTAAGAGATCCTGCACATGTGAGATTCTCCTTGACTTACACAAACCATCAATAAGAGAGGTATAAGTGACAATATCTGGATTTAAATCTCTGCGGCGCATCTCCTTAAAGAGTTTGACAGCTTCATCTACCTGATTAATCTTACAATATCCATTAATTAAGATAGTGAAACTGATAACATCAGGTATCAAACCACTATAAATCATCCTATTAAATAGGTCTATAGCCTCATCAACATTACTTATCAAACAATATCCATCCATCAAAGCATTATAAGTAACAACACCAGGGTTGAGACCATACTTCATCATCATAGTCAATGAAGCTAAAGCTTCTTTCATCCTTCCTTCCTTGCAAAATGCATCAACCAGTATATTATAAGTGTAAACATCAGGGTTGATGCATTTCTGGAACATATTATGGAGCAATTCATAAGCTTCTTCCCATCGACTCACCCCACAAAAACCATGTATTAGAGAGGTATAAGTGACAATATCTGGTAGAATTTTGAGTTCAATCATTTTAGAATACAAATTATGAGCCTCAACTATGAGTTTGTCTTTACAAAGGCCGTCAATGACAGTGCTGTACATAACTACATCAGGCTTAACGGCAAGACTTTTCATCATTCCCAACAATTTAGCGGCAGCTGCAGTTTTACCTGATTTACAAAGCCCATTTATTAAAGTGCCGTAACTAACATGATTTAACAGAAACCCTTTTGCAATTACCTCATCGTGAAAGGATAATGCTTCCCTAACCATTTTATTCATGCACAATCCTTTCATCAATGTGTTCAATGTTATGGTATTTGGTTGGTGACCCATCTTGAGAATCTTTCCCAATACAGAGAAAGCAAAATCCATCTCACCCACATGGCAGTAACAGTTTTAGCAATGGCTCCTAGAATCTTGTTGAATTCGATTACGGAGGGTAGAGGACGCTTTTGAAGCAAACGATTGAAAGAAGCAACGGCATCACGAATATCATTAGGGTTTGGGGAATGGGAATGAAGAGAGAAGTTGAAATTGAGGCAAAAAGGGAAAGAAGGAAGAACGAGAGGGATTTTGGAGAAGACATACCTTGAAGATGAAGATGTAGAAAACAACATGTTGAATATTTCACTGAGAAAATTCAGATTCTTCAACGAACTCACAAAGGCAAGCTTCTCCTTTAAGAAGATCTCGCTGAGCGGAATGTGGAAACAGGAAAATGGACATACGAGTTAGAAATGTATGCGCTGATATTTATTTTGATTGTTTACGTTTTAAAATGTTGAAATCGGTTATAAGTATTAGGCCAGAGTTCTATTTCGGTTCTTTAGATTTGCTCAAAGCTCCGTTTTGGTCCCTTATTTTTTTTATTCCGGTTTGTTTTCTCAACTTTGCAAAATGTTTCACCGTTAGTCTCTCAGTATTTTTCATCCACTTTTTTTGCTAAAAAAAAAAGAAAAAATAGACTTTTATCCCCCAAAAGTTTTAATTTTTTACGTAATAAGATTACAACATAAGAAAAAAAAAGAAATAAATAGACAATTTTAATAGATTTCAAGGACTGACGATGGAACTTTTTGAAAGCTAGAGGGACCAAAATGAAATTTTTTAGAAATTTCAGGGGCCAAAACAAAACGAAAAAAACTTGAGGGATCAAAACAGAACTTTGAGCAAACATGAGGGACCAAAATGGAACAAAAAAATTTGAGGGCCTAAATCGGAACTTTGAGCAAATATGAGGGACAAAAATAAGGCTTTGGCCTAAATATTAACAAAAAGTTTCATTTTGGTCTTAAATTATTTAAATGGTCATATTTTCTTATCTCAAGTTCAAATATGACGAATTCAGAGTTATGTATTATTCTCAAATAGAACTTTTTCTATCCAGTTGAGAAGGTCAACAATCGAGGTCAAATCAGTCATGAAAGTACATCGCTCGTTTCACGATCACACAAATAAAATTAATCATATATCTCTCGTTTCACGTTTCAATACGACAAATTCAGAGCTACGCGTTACTCTTAACAAGTCATTTGAAATTGAAATGAGAGACGAAAGAAATATGAGAAAATTCAATAGTTTGAGACTAAAATAAAATATTTTGCCAACATTTAGGATCAATTTGAACATCTTAAAACATAAAGAACCAAAACGACCCTTTTATTCTATGATAAATATTATTCATTGTTGGTTTAACTATTTAAAAATAAGTATAAATACTAAATTAAACATGAAACATTTGTCAATACAATGATCTACCAGGCAAAACACCCTTTTCATTCTTTTTTTTTTTTTGGTTTAAAAGGAACAATTAAATTAATTAAGATTGAGAGTATACATACCATTTGTCCCTATAGAAACCCTATGCAACATCTCCCAAATGTGACAAAAATGATTAGTATCACTACAAAAAGCCCAATTCACCCTATATGAATCTAAGAGGCTCAAAATGTCCTCTCTCACATTCCTTTCATCAATAGATCTGAACCCATTACACAAATATCTAAATGCATAACCTGAGGGGATTCCAATACTAACATCACTAGTCGGCCATCAAGAGAGAAAAAGGCAGTCCTTGATGAAAATGAGAAGAGAAAGATTTTTGGGTTTGAGCATAACCTCTAGCCTACCCATCCATTTGACAGCAAACCCATCTTTATAAAAGATAGCTGCGAATCGAGTTGTCTTCCGATATATGTGCCAACCAAAAATGATCCCTGCAGGAAGAAAAGTGATAACCTGATCTGATTTCACAATAATCAGTTCCCTTTGTCTATTGCTTCTGTAAGTTTTCGGTTGATCATTAGCAAAAGCTTCATTCACTTTACCCACAGTTACCATAATTTTCTGAACCACTGCCATTGGGTCCGATTTTAATCCTCTCCATAATAGATTGTTTCTGGCCTGCCAAATCATGTCTAATGTTATGAAGATCCATTTCAGTAAGTGAAATCCATCTTCACCCCTCCTTAGACAAGTGGAGCACTGTATTTTCAACCATTCTATAATGTTGCTTTCTCCAATGCTTTCCATTCTCAAAGAGAGCAGTATGCCAAACCAGATGGATTTTGAGAAGTCACAACTTCTGAAAATGTGGTCCATTGGTTCCTCTAGATGACCACAAAAAGGAAACTAAAAAATTCCTGGCACATGGTGTTTATTCATGACTTCCCTACAAGGTATAGTTGCATGGAGAACCCTCCAAATGAATATAAAAATTTCGCATAGGTATTTTTAGCTTCCAAAAATCCTTCTAAGGGAAATCAACTAAATTTCTTCCTGTTCTGTGAACCTCTACAGCTAGAAGCTTGTAGCCATCAACAACAGAATATATACCATTCCTTGCTTTTGACCAAACTAATTGATCATGTTTTGCAATCGCAGGAACAAAAGTAGAGTATAAATATATACCATTCCTTCCCTACAAGGTATAGTTGCATGGAGAACCCTCCAAATGAATATAAAAATTTCGCATAGGTATTTTTAGCTTCCAAAAATCCTTCTAAGGGAAATCAACTAAATTTCTTCCTGTTATGTGAACCTCTACAGCTAGAAGCTTGTAGCCATCAGCAACAGAATATATACCATTCCTTTCTTTTGACCAAACTAATTGATCATGTTTTGCAATCGCAGGAACAAAAGTAGAGTATAAATAATGTCGACATTAGATCTATCATACTTCTCCAAAACTTTGGAGTCGTCCCAGCCATTCCTCCTATCATTTAGCAAGTCAGCCACCTTAAATAGACCTTTGCTACCATTCCACGGACACATCCAAAATTTGCTTGCTAGATCAATGCTGCACCCATTTTCAACTTGCCATTTCAAAATATCTTTAATCAAGCTTGCATTACATGACACACTCATCCAGCACATGAAGTCTAAGATAGACTTTCGAAACTCAAAATCAGTATCTTGCTTGCCATACTTATGAAAAGCCCACTTAGAGAGTAAAGTATCAAGGTTATTGACCATTCTGCAAACCTGTTTGGATAACAAAGCTTTATTTACTAGACGAAGGTCTCTAAATCCCATACCACCAGTGCTGAATGGACTGAACAACACATCCTTCTTCGTCAAGTGCAACTTCTTCCTCTCTTCTTTAAATCCCCAAAAGAAGTTGGAGATTGCACTATTCATCTTTTTAGTATCAGATTTTCGAAGTTGGAAGCTTGACATTTTATAAACAGGATCAGACTGTAGAACTGATTTGATTAAGGTGGCTCTCCCTGCCTGAGACAACAAGGAGACTTTCCATCCTTGAAGTCTACTTTCAAGTCTCTCCAAAAGACCTTCCCCATTTTTCTTGATAGCATTTTCCCCATCCACAAACACACCCAAATACTTCCCAATCCTATTAGATATTGGAACCCCTAAGGCTTTAGCCATAAACTTTTTAAAAACTCTAGGAGTGTTTGGGCTAAACACAGCCAAGCATTTCTCAAAATTAACTTTTTGTCCTACTAAATCACAATACGTCTGTAAAATGTTCTTAACAGTATCACATGAAGAATGACTGGCTTGAAAGAACTGAATGGTATCATCCGCATACATGAAATGTGAGATCATGGGACCAGACCTGGCAAATCTAATCCCTGTGATCTCCTTGCTTTCCTCCGCCTTAAGAAGCAGAAGAGATAAAACATTCGAGCATAAAATAAAAAGGAAAGGTGAGAGTGGATCACCTTGGTGAAGACTTCTTTGTGGTGAGAAGTGGCCAAGTCTATGCCCATTCAGTAGTAAACTAAAGTTGGTAGTAGAAACACATTGGAAAACCAGACCTGAGAAGTGATCAAGGAAACCCATCTTTCTCATCGCTAAAAGAAAATTCCAGCTTACCTTATTATATGCCTTAGCCATGTCAAGTTTCAAGGCGCACCACTAAGTCTTCAACTTTCTAGCTCTATGTATAGAAGTCATGAGTTCAGCTGCCAAAAAGATATTATCATTAATCTGCCTCCCTTTAATAAAAGCACTCTGGAAAGGAGATATGATTTTATCCATCAATGGTTTCAACCTATTAGCCATCAACTTTGAAATGATTTTATAGCAAACATTGCAAACACCCTTTTCATTCTTAAATTTTATATCAATATTTTTTTGTTATCAATTTTGTTTCCAATATTTTATATTTATCAGTTTTATTTTTTGACTAACTTCTTTCAATAAATTAACATATATTTTAATGTGTTTTTCAATCTATGTTAAGATTTGAGTTTTTTTTTTCTATCAATTTTACATTACATGTTATTAGCAACTCAGAATCTGTCGTTAAAATTTGGGTTGAGTAAGAACAAATGATAAAATTAATTGAAATATAAAACTTTTGGGACAAAATTGAAAACAAAAAATTATTGGAGATGAAATTAGAAATTGATGTAAAATTTAGAAATGAAAATATCTTTTGCCTAATCAAAATTTATGTTGAGACAAATATTTTGATTTGGATAGAGGTAATAAACCAAACAGACCATAACTATCCAATTGTGTCATAGAGGTAATGTGTATGATCATTATTCTCTCAAATTTCTCTTTGCTACTCATAGATGATGGCCAATTTCGCTACCTGGTGCTTCAAGAAGTAGATGTAAAGCGAATGGCTAATTATTGAAGCTATATTTACCAAAGAACATTGAATACGATATCAATACTTTGACTTTGATTATAAACTTTCAAGTGCAAAAAAATGAATTCTTCACCATAATATCATTTTACAAAGAATGAATCTTAGTACAAATTCCTATATATAACATAACATCTCTGCACAAAGAATGTCTCCATGCATCATATTCATAATCCTCTCCCAATGTAGACAGCAGCTATATTTCAGGGCTAAAAATAGAAAAACAAAACAGAAAACAAGATAATAAAATGAAATAACAAAAACAGTAAACAAAAAACTGATACAGCACAAAACATGAAACATAAACAACATAACAGAAGAGGGAAAACCAAAATCAGCAAAAAACGGAAAACAAAAACTGCACTAAGTGGAATATCTTTTCTAAACCAAAGAGTGCAGTAAGTGGATGCAGGAATAAAATCAACCAGAAATATTCATAAGCAAAGCTATATTTTGTAAATGGCTTGAAAAGAAAAGCTCAAAGCCTCAAAAAATGCATTGACATCACATAATGAAGGTGCAACCATCATACAGTATATTAAAGAAAATGGTATGCGAGGAAGCCTCCTTAGATGTTCTTTTTGTTCACTTTATGTTCTTTTCTTCTGTTCCAAGTATTGCTTCTTAGCTTTCTGTTTTGTATCCTTCATGTTCTGTATCTTCTTTGTCATGTTTAGGCCTTCTAGTATCCCTCCTCTGGATGTTTCATTTCACTTTGTTGTTGTCTCTATTGTAATTTGCTTTAATCTCATGTACTGCCTCGGTTTTTAAGGGAATTACCCACTTCTACAAAAAAAAAAAGAAAATGGTACAAAAGCATATGAGCTCAAAATGAAAATAAGGCTTCTCCTTTAAGAAGATTCAGGAGATTTTTCAAAAAAAGCATATGAGATTAAAATAAAAATAAGACATCACAAAGTAAATGGCACACCACAAACTTGCATTGTAACTATTAGCCAAGAAATGCCACAAAAAGTTGATGGCTAAGTCAGGACAACACCTTCTCATGCACCACAAAAGCTTGGGGCTAGAGAAAAAGAACAAAATAAAGATAGTATTGATCTGCTCTTTTACCCTTAAACTGCTTATATTGTAAATAGCCAACCAGATAACAATGCTACATTGCTAAGACAAGTCAATGAACATGAGTGACCAACCATATCCAGTTAATGGAAATAGTAGGCAACAGAAAAAAAACAAATGAAAATACACCAGAACAGTAATGGAAGAAAAATTGAAAAGTACAGGCAAGATCAACATAAAAAAATTTAATTGATTTGAGCGAGTCCGAGAGTATTTTCATCTCCCAAAAACTTTGCAGAGAAGTCTCATCAAAGTTCTCTTTAGGACTTGCATAAAAAGTCTCACTTCTTTTGTTCCTCGAATTCGGCCGATCAAAGCATAATTTGTGTGAAGAACAATCAGTTTAAGGCAATGGAAAAATAAGCAAAACACAAGAGGGTGTGTACATTCATCAAAAGAAACTATTGACTTCAAACTGATAATACAGTTAATGACCTTATTTGACATACTTTTGAGCAACTAGCAGATTGGCACACACCAGAGTCCCATATGTGACATTGTTGAGGCATCCTACTGTAGAAATAACATGTATCATAGGAAAAAACAAGGGGCAAAACCTTTTAGACATTTATAAACACATGCTGGACTTAAGCTTCAGACTCTGAAGTACTGAGGCAACATATGAAGGTGCATAATTCCGTATGCTTATTATCTGAAGTACTGTCAACCACTATTTCAATTGAAATTTACAGTGAACAGATAACTTTTAAAAGTCACAGCAAGAAAATTCTTATATTAATATTCAAATTTACAGTGATTTCTCGGGAACTATACTAGAAATCTACCTTAGAGTGATACTATACAAAAACTTACAATTTTATGAGCCAATGATATTATTTCCCTGACATGCTAATAGCTTGAAACCTCAAGCATCCATAGTAGTAAAAGAAATATAGAGATCAATTATGCACAGACCATCAATGAGTAAAGTGTATATATAAAGTCAGAAAGAGGAAGGTAAGCCCTTTTGAATAATTCTGCATGGCTATTACTTATTACCTTTGCTTACTAAACCTTCAATCGGAACATAAATTAAATGTCTATATTTGGTCAACAAAATTATGACAATAAAATAGAATTTGCATCTTAGAATTTAGTTATTGTCAATTTTATCATAAAGTTTATTTATTAAGTAGTAAAATCATGTCATCTCATCTGCTCACAAGGGTGGCAATAAGCTCATGATAGAGAGACAAGTGATTCCTCATCTGCTCATCACATTTTTCTCCTAAGAATACAAACATCAAAGACCTCTCGGCTATGAACAATTAAGCTGCAAGATACTAATCCGTACCAAGAACCCCAAGATTGACCATCTATATACTAAATCCAAACAACGAAACTAAACAAAACAATAAAAATTAACAGAGAAATGAAAGCATCACATGAAATTTAAAATTCTTGTACACCAAACAATCTCTGTCTCAAGCCACAAATGATGGTTATTTCAATTCCAGAAGTTTTTTGTGTAGTTATCAGTCTGACAAATTCATGTAGGTAGCAAATCAGGTCATTAAATTGCATTATCAGCTAGAGCCAGAAATTTATTTCAATGAATGTATCACCTTTTTACTCTAAGTGGTCATTAAAATTGCTTTTGGTCTTTTACTTGATGCTCATTATTACACGTGAATGAATGATTAAATTTTGGAACTTTTCAATATAGAATTAGAACATTTTATGGTTTATGGTTGAAGATAATACTCAAATTGTTCTCTTTGGATCAGATTGCAATTTGATCTATTATGTTTCATTTGTTTTAATTTAGTTTTACATGTTTGATAGACGTGTCTAATTAGTCCTGCCATCAATCCCCATTTCATTTTGCCATTAAATGGAGATGTAAATGGAGATGTCAATTAAAAGAAATCCATCAAAGGTAGGTACTTAACTACCTACCCTCTTTCTCTCTCTCATGCTCTCCATATTTCTTTGCTTTGAGTTTCCTTGTCTGTCTTCATTGTGAGAAGAACATATTATTACTGTATTACAAAAAATAGATAATAGTTATTTTATAATTTATATTAATACTATTGTAATTATTAATAATAATTTATAAACAAGAAATTATCTAGTATTGAATGTTTAATACAAGCTTAAAAGGAGTACAACAAACAATATAATCTAAAACATAAAAAGCTTGTATCTCAAACCACCAAGAAGTCTTCAAATGATATGGATACACAATAGCTGCAAGTTTAGAGAATGCTCCTACAATAGCTGCAAGAACATATTTTTTTTCTTCATCCAATCATCTCACTACGATGCATAGTACTAATAAGCAATGCACGCTTTGAAATTCTACAAAGANTTGACACCAATGATAAACCCATTTGTCAAACTCCATAGAAATATGTGTAATGAGAATTGGAACAACATTACCTTACATGGTCTTATTTTCTTAACAAGCCTCTGGCTTTCATTTCTTGAAGAATCTTCTCTGCCTTATCTTTTTCATTTTTTTAAGAAGCTCACGAAACATTACATCAAAAGTTACATAATTAGGGATGCATCCATTCCCTTCCATTTCATAAAGCATAGTCATTGCTTCATCGAACAAACCCTCTTTACAAAGTCCATGGATGATAGAGGTGTAGGAATGGACAGTTAGAGGGCAGCCTTTGGCTACTACTAGCTGAACAATCTGTTGTGCAATATGTATTCTACCACCTTTGCACAAACCATCAATGAGTATAGAGTACGTGTACGCTGTAGGATGAATTCCTTGGTCTATGATTCGCTTAAATAAGGTTACTGCCTCATCAAGATGGTTCCATTTGCACAATGCATCTAATAAGACACTACAAGTGATTATATTGGGCGATTGACCATTATTACGCATCTCATGTAAAAGATCCTGCACATGTGAGATTCTCCTTGACTTACACAAACCATCAATAAGAGAGTTATAAGTAACAATATCGGGATCTAAATCTCTGCATCTCCTTAAAGACTTTGACAGCTTCATCTACCTTGTTACTCTTGCAATATCCATTAATCAAGATATTGAAACTGATAACATCAGGTATCAAACCACTTTGAACCATCCTATTAAATAGGTCTCTAGCCTCATCAACTTTATTTATCAGACAATATCCATCCATCAAAGCATTATAAGTAACAACATCAGGGTTGAGACAATAATTCATCATCATAGTCAATGCAGCTAAAGCTTCTGTCATCCTTCCTTCCTTGCAAAATGCATCAATCAGTATATTATAAGTGTAAACATCAGGGTTGATGCGTTTCTGGAACATATCATGGAGCAATTCATAAGCTTCTTCCCATTGACTCACTCCGCAAAAACCATGTATCAAAGAGTTATAAGTGACAATGTTAGGCAAAATTCCTTGTTCAATCATTTTAGAATACAAAGTATGAGCCTCAACTATGAGTTTGTCTTTACAAAGGCCGTCAATGACAGTGTTGTACATAACAACATCAGGCTTAATGGCAAGACTTTTTATCATTCCCAACAATTTAGCGGCAGCTGCAGTTTTACCTGATTTACAAAGCCCATTCATTAAGCTGGCATAACTAACTTGATCTAACAGAAACCCTTTTGCAGTTAGCTCATCGTGAAAGGATAGTGCTTCCCTAACCATTTTATTCATACACAGTCCATTCATCAATGTATTCAAAGTTATGGTATCTGGTTGGTGACCCATCTTGAGAATCTTCCCCAATACAGAGAAAGCAAA
Source organism: Chamaecrista fasciculata (assembly GCA_003254925.1). Lineage (NCBI taxonomy): Eukaryota > Viridiplantae > Streptophyta > Magnoliopsida > Fabales > Fabaceae > Chamaecrista > Chamaecrista fasciculata. The sequence goes on from QANZ01044754.1 coordinate 30,732, forward strand.
ATCCATCTCACCCACATGGCAGTAACAATTAATCAAAATGCTCAGAAAAACTAAGGATGGAGTAATACCTTTCAACTCTGCCAATGAACAAAGTGAGATAGCAGTGGAATAGTGTTTCATTTTACCAATGGCTCCTACAATCTTGTTGAATTCGATTACAGAAGGTAGAGGACGCTTTTGAAGCAAGCGATTGAAAGAAGCAACAGCATGGGTGATATCATTAGGGTTTTGGGAATGGGAATGAAGAGAGAAGAAAGAGAGGGATTTTGGAGAAGACATACCTTGAAGTTGAAATTGAAGATGTAGAAAACAACATGTTGACACTTTCACTGAGAAAATTCAGATTCTTCAACGAACTCCAAAGGCAGGCTTCTCCTTTAAGAAGATGAAGGCTGAGCGGAATGTGGAAACTGGAAAATGAATATACGAGTTGGTTTAAATTGCAAGAACACGTTTTTCTTTAAATTTTTTTTTGCCAAAAGTACTAATTGCATCCTCAAATTTTACACCAACTGTCAATTTTATCCCCAATATATTTTTACTGTTAATTTCGTCCCCAATATTTTACATTTTCGTTAATTTTATCCTTTGACTAACTTCTTTTAATAAATTAACGACATACCGCATCTTATTTTTCAATTTGAGTTAGGATTTGAGTTTATTCTTTTATCAATTTTACATTATATATCGTTAGCTACATAGATTCTGTTGTTAATATTTGGTTAGAGTAAAAGCAAAAAATAAAATTGATCAAATTGTAAAAGATTGAGGACGAAATTGACAGCATGTGTAAAGTTTGTGGACGAAATGAGTTTTTTTCTTTTATTTTTACCAAAAAAGAAAGGTTTAAGGGTCATTTTGATACGAAATGTATGGCCTAATATTTATTTTGGTCCTTTATGTTTTAAAATGGTCAAATTGGTTTTAAATGTTAGCAAAATGTTTCATTTTAGTCTCAAACTATTAAATATGATCATATTTTTCTTATCTCAAGTTTAAATGTGACGAATTCATAGTTATATATTATTCCCTAATAGAACTTTTTGTATCCGGTTAGAGTTGTCAACAAATGAGGTCAAATTGATCCTGAAAGTAGACCACTCGTTTCACAATCACACAAACAAAATTAATCACATCTCTCTCGTTTCACGTTTCCATACGACGAATTTAGAGCTACATGCTACATGTTACTTTTAACAAATTCTTTGGACTTGAAATGAGAAACGAAAGAAATATGACAAAATTCAATAATTTGGGACTAAAATAAAATATTTTGTTAAGATTAATTTAAACATCTTGAAACATAAAAGTCCAAAATGATCCTTCTACCGAAAAGAAAAAAAAGTTTTATCATATCATTATTAACTGGAATAAATAGTATAAAAGTTAATAAATAAAAAATTCTATTAAAAATAAATGAAAATA
>QANZ01044758.1:0-26440 GCA_003254925.1 Chamaecrista fasciculata
GAACTACACCAAATGGATGTAAAAACAGCTTTTCTCAATGGAGATATTGAGGAAACTATATACATGGTGCAACCAGAGAACTTTGAGTCTCATGACTCAAAGCATCTTGTATGTAGACTTAAGAAGTCACTTTATGGGCTGAAACAGGCATCTCGTCAATGGTACCGGAAATTTGATGATATAGTGTCCTCTTTTGGTTTTAAAGAGAACATTGTAGATCAATGTATATATCTCAAGGTCAGTGGGAGCAAGTTCATAATACTTGTTTTGTATGTCGATGGCATATTATTAGCTAGTAGTTGCGTAGATCTTTTGCGTAAAACTAAGGACTTCCTCTCAAACAAATTTGAGATGAAGGATCTTGGTGAGGCATCCTATGTACTGGGTATAAAGATCCATAGGGATCGATCCAGATACACCTTGGGATTATCACAAAAGGCATACATAGAGAAAGTACTAGCTCGCTTTGACATGCAAGACTGTGCACCTGGAGACACTCCGGTGTCTAAAGGTGATAAGTATAGTTTAAAGCAATGTCCGATCACTGACTTAGAGATAAAAGAAATGGACAAAGTCCCATATGCATCGGCTATGGGAAGTCTCATGTATGCACAAGTGTGTACGCGTCCAGACATTGCGTACATTGTTGGGGTTCTAGGCAGATTTCTCAAAAGCCCAGGCTTGGTCCATTGGAAAGCCGTTAAGCGGGTGATGAGGTATTTATAGAGAACGAAGGATTTGATGCTCACATATAGGAGGACTGATCATCTTGAGGTGATTGGATACTCTGATGCCGATCTTGCGGGATGCTTGGATAGCGGAAAATCTACGTCAGGCTATGTCTACATGTCAGTCGTAGGAGCTATTTTTGGGAAAAGTGTTGAACAGACACTTGTAGCTTCCTCGACCATGCATGGAGGCAGAATTTGTAGCTTGCTATCAAGCATCTAATCATGGGATACGGCTGCGGAATTTTATCACTGGCTTATGTGTTGTTAGCAATACGGATAGGCCAATGTGGATTCACTGTGATAATAAGGCCGTTTAGCTATATTTTAATTACAACCAGAGCTCTTCGAAGTCAAAACACATTGACATCAAGTTCTTGGCTGTGAAAGATAGAGTTCAGAGTGGCATTGTGTCTATAAAACACATCAGTGGGAATTCTATGTTAGCGGATCCGTTTACCAAAGGTTTACCACCCAAGGTGTTTCATAAGCATGTAGCACATATGGGAGTTGTCTTATTCAGTGATTAGACAATGTTTTAGAATCCTATTTATGTTAACTTTAGCTTTATTGTGTTTATAGACATGTTCTTCATTATTCAATGTCGACTTGATGGTAATTTTATATGAATATATTCATGAATATATGTTTTCTTCACATATGTGCACTCTGACATTAAGTTTGGCTTTCTACTGCGGGTTGCATTAAGTTTTGAAAGCTGTTGGGACTCTATGAGTCATCAAGTGGAACCAGTTGGAAACAGACATGATTGAGATCACTTGCATGTAGTTTTCATGCTACACATCCAGACTTGATCTATGTTGTTAGTTTCTTAGTCATGTGATATAATTAGGCTCAGTTTAATTTTATAAACGAAAGCTTGGTTTTATCCTTAACTGATGGAGCTGATAGACCAGATTGTTTAAGTTTTTAATTTAATAGCCATTATTTGCGCGCACTTAAGTTTTGATTATGTACAAACTTGAGAAAAATATGTGGTCCAAGTGGGAGATTGTTAGCAATTTTCTATTTGGTAGACTCACATATTTTATATTTTATTTGTACATAATGGGCTATTAAATATTTATAATTAGTCCAATTAATTTATGGATCTCATTGTTATTATTTATGGACTAATTATGTTATTTTATGAGTCTGGGTTAAATAAATAAATAAAATGTGTAGAAACCATAAAGCCCAACCTTGTTGATGGGCCAAGGCTATTTGGGCTAAGTATCTCTAGGGTTGTGGTTCCCAAAAGTGGGATAGTTATATATAGGAGTTAGTCAAGAAAGTCAGACTAATTTTCAGAAACCTATTGTGTCACTCTCATATCCATCTTGTGAGAGGGCTTTGACAACTATCTAACACTTTGGAAGAATTCAACCCGCCTTCGTGCTGATTAGCGATGGATCAAGGTAGGTTCTTTATCTTTCTTCGTTTGTGATTAATTCTTGGGGTTATCTTTGTTAAAGATCCAATTTTACTACCGTTTGTTTTCGCTTCCGCCTTCAGTATTATATATTCTTATATATATCTTTAATTGGTTGTAATTTTGGCCATCATTGCTCTGTTAGCAGAATAGGGCCCTCCGCCCAAAATTGAGCATAAATTTGGACTAAAATACTATTTTAAGACCATAATTATTAATTTTTATGCATTTGACTCCTTGTTTCTATAAGGGAGAGACTTTGATGCAAAAATAGAAATTTTTCGCAGACTTTGGCTCTGGCTATTGAAAAAGTTTTTGAACCGACAGAATTCAAGAGATCCTTTTACAATTATATTTAACCATATTTTCAATAGTCAGAGTCAAAGTCCTTGAAAATTTTATGTTTTTGCATCAAAATCCCTCCCTTGTAGAAATAAGGAGTCAAATGCATAAAAAATTAATAGTTAAGGTTTCAAAATTGTATTTTAGCACAAATTTTCGTTAAATTTTGGAACGAAGGCCATTTTCTGCTAACAGAGCAAACCTCAATCCCTCAAATTGAAACTTTTCAAACCACTGAAACTCAATCTTAAAAACTCCAAATTAGAGGAACCTTCTGTGTAATTTAACCCAACTTTTAACTATGTTTTCTCTTCATCCTGTTGAAGTCTTTAGCCTAATTTTTTTTTTGTCTCATTTAATATATGAAACTTTGAAATTGGACATATGTTGCATACTTAATTATACTGGAAGAGTCTTTTAATAAGGTTAACTATATTCACAAGGTCTCATACCCAAGACTTTACTTTAGTAATATCAAATCGCAAGAAGACCTCCTAACATTTTTAAAGATTTATGAGATAAATTACATAACCTATCAAATAAGACCCTCATTTGAACCCTCGTCTTTGTAAAATAAGTGTCAAAATTTTAATCAATTGTGTCATTTCTAGTTAGTGACCAACCCCTTGTTGGTTAAGACTAAATTAATTTAAACAATCTTGTAATTTACAAGCAAGTAACATTCCACACTTCCACCTACTAAAACTCTGTTCAGATGGATTTGAACCGAAGTAAGATGTCCGAGTCAAATTACTACGTCCAATTTTCAAAATTTACAAACATAGTCAAAACAATAAATACATGTCCTAAATATATACAATAATAAAATTAACATTTGATGGCTTCATATCCCTTCACAACTACCATGATTTACCTATTTCTTTACTAAACATATATCACACTGTTTTAGTTAAACAATGACATTATATAATCAGTTAGAACTTTCAGAAATTGAGCTCTAATCTCAATAAAAAAACCAGTACAAAGATATTGTTCTCACTTAGACATTCTACAACAATTTTTTTTCCCCATTTTTGGTGGTATAAAGTGCTGACTAAATGCTACATATTTCATCTTTCTATTCCCTTCCTATCCAAACAAGAAGCTATGCTGTTATGCAAGGAATAATTACACCAAATTATGAATGTGATTTTTACAAATAACAATGAAAAAGGATCAACTATACCCTTAACTACACGGAAAATATGTTGTTATCACATACTCATGGCTCTTGATGAAAGCTCTGATTCCCCCTCTTGTACATCTGATTCAGCTACGTCACCATTAATCTACAACAATATAAATTAAATTGGATCAAAGTTTCAAATTATACGGGATCCCACATGGCTCCATTTAAAAAAGTATGAATGTTTTTTTTCTTTTTCATTATTATTGCATTTATGCAGGGTCTGAGCTAGCTTAGATCCATCCCGATCAAGCATGAGAATGATAAAAGGTTGAGTAAATATCAATTTGGCACTTGGATTATGAGGGCACTATTATTTTAGTCTTTAAATTTTTTAAAATTTTGATTTTGCAGCAAAAAATTTAAGACACGTAATTTAATCCTTTCAGAGACCGAGTTGTATACTGTTCCGGTGTTCATAGTCTTCATAGAGGGACTAACGAGTCATGAATTTTCAAAGGTTAAACCAAAGATTTCAAAAAAAAAATCAGAGACTAAACTGTTGATTTAGGGACTAAAATGTCACTTCACTCATAGAAAATTATAAGAAATCAATCCTTTAAATCACCATTCCAACTTGATGGCACAAAGACTCAAGGCAATCAGATATAAAGATCATACCACTGAATCCTTCATCTTTGCTAGGAAACGCTCCAAAGCACCATGTCCGCGAAGAATTTTGCCTCCACACCCAGGAGCATCTACTGATCCTACTGAATCGTCATCAACAACAACTGCATCGATCCGGTCATTTCCACTCTTAGCATCTGGAATCTGGTGCATATAAGCGTTGAATATATAAGTAGAAAACCACAGAGACTGATGATTGTAACAGTGTTGAGAATTGAGATAACCAGCTCGTCTAAAAAATAATAGACTCTTCCATATATACCTCAAACATGGCGTCAGTTAGGATGTTTTCCAGTATGGCTCTTAAACCCCTAGCACCAGTATTCTTGGCCATGGCTTTCTGTGCAATCAGTCTCAGTGCCTTTTCTGTGAAGTGAAGCTTTACCTGAAGCATAACCGTAGAGAGATTCAGACATACAGAAAAACAATCTTACTGCTCACTAATTCACTATTGTCAAAACTCATGCAAAAAAGTAAACAGGTGAATCAATAAAAAGCAAATGAGGATATGCTTGAATAGCTAAGATTCAATGGCAGGGGTGCTACGAAGAGGGTTACAAAATACATTTCGGATGACCTTACACAACATGTTGAAACAAGTTCACCAGCTATGAAGTCACAGAGGCTAACACTGAATGATTCCAAAAGATGTAACAAAGTAAATAATCTGATGTTGGTTTTGATAAGGCGATCAGGTTTCTAAATCATGTTCCAATGGATATATACATGGCCCTGTATGCGTATCTCATTGTAGATGAAGACAAGGGAAAGTGAAATAAATCCTAAAGTTTCAGGAGTTGTTATGTTAGTAAAAAATGGTAGGAGGCAGGCAGAATTAGAGAATAACTAATGCATTTTGATTGCACTTAAAATATATATATTGGTACATTATGACATTATTATATCAGGATTCCCACGGACAATCAATCACTTCAATCAATTTAAAAACTTTGAACAGTGTCTCAAATGCACAAATTTACTTGATGTTGGTTTATCTTTTATGAGCTAACTAGGTTGTTCCGGATTTTCACACCACATGAATATAAAGAAAGAAAACGAACATGTGCATAAATAGAGATCAAGGAAAGCATTGCTTACATTATTCATGCCAATTAATTTCTTGTACTGCTTACCAAGAGCATTTTTTGGTTCTGTGAGGACCTGTAAAGCCAATAATACTTTTATAAATATAATGAGCAGATATCTGTACATAATGTAGAAGAACTTTAACTCTTCTCCTGAAGTTCTGGATTTTTTGTTGGCTTATTTTCATTTAAAATCAAATTTTCCACATCAAAGAAAGTCAAAATTCTGAACCAAAATAAGCACCATGCTGCATGAAGCATCTGCAAAATTGTGTAGATCATATTCCCATATCTTAGTCACGCTTAAATCTTTCTAATTCAATAGAATATATAAGATTGCTAACAAAATTTAACAAACACCTTTTGACTGTTAAAGTCACAAAAACCATTCTATGACCTTGTGTTCTTATTGGAATTTCTAGTTCCTTTTTCTCTTCATAAACGAACTATCAAAGATGTGCCTGCACATGCCAGACAGACAGTTTTGATTTTCCTTTTCTATTTTGCTATAAAGGAAACTTCATGGTAAAGAGATGGGATTTCATTTTTCAGAACCAAATGGCCTAATTCTTCTATACAATAATATACATAATAGAACATTAGAACTTTAATACTGAAAAGGAAAAGAATAATCATAGAAACTTAATGCCCTTAGAAATCCAAGAGACCATAAGGAATTCATATATAGGTAACTCTCAGTTGTGACTAAACAGTAGACTAATCTCCAGTACAAGCACACTAGCAAAATTAATCACAGGAACACTAAACTGTTTTAGAGAATTAGAGAAAGCTATAAACAAATGAAAAACATACCTGCACTAGTTGATCTTCAGTTAAGGCTGACAAACTAACTAAGATGGGAAACCGTCCAATAAACTCAGGAATGAGACCATATGCGATAAGATCAGAACTCTCCACCTGAAAAGTGCTAATTCAACTTTTAGATCACTTGAAGGTGATCAATTACATTACTTATGAATTTTCCTTTAGGCTAAAGGGGCAGGAGAGTGCAGAGCATCATAAAGTCTAAAATCAGGAGAATGAAAAGTATCAACTAAGATTATATAGTCTTATTTCTCACCGACTCAAGTAATGATGATGTTACTGCAGCATTTATTACTCCGGTGGTTCTCATATTGGCACGGACTGGTGCTCCAAAACCAATAGAGGAATCTTGTCGTCTAGTTGATTTGATAAATAACTAAATGTTAAAGAGTATTCTGACTCGCAGAAACAAGAGCACACAAGAAAAAAATACATGGGGCAAATATTCTTGCAACACAAAGGGAAAAGATTTACCTATCTGATATCGTTTTGTCAAGATCAACAAATGCTCCACCACATATAAAAAGAATATCCTTTGTGTCAATCTGCATATAAAAATGAAGGAAATATAATTCAATTGCAGTAAAATTACATGCAAACTATAGTAGGTGATAGAAGAATCATCACAACTTAAAATAGCTATTCATTTTGCTTTTCCTTCACTATCTATCCAACATTCTTCTAAAGCCCTCGAGATCTAAGGAAAACTTGCACAAATAAGAGTCCAAATGGATCATTTTTTCTTTCACTTGTACAAGAACTGCTTTCCCCAGCCCTTTGTAGAACTTATTATAAGAAGGATGCATGAAACTATTTAATGCTTTAAAACTTAAGTACCATGATGCGTAAGTTCTATCAATAGATATGTAAAGATAATAGAAAACACAATTGCAATCCAAGATTTGTATTTCTTTCACCCAACAAAGACATTCATAAAGAACTACTTGCTTGGATAAAATTTTCACAAAAAACTATGATTTTTCCACACTAACCCAAATGCATGTGTGTACTTAAAGTTGATCAACCAATTAGGTGAAAGAAAATGCCTTAATGATTTTCCATATTTTTCCCAATAGTAAAGGAATGACTAATTACATAAGGGCAAGACTTACATACAATTCCTTATATCTTTGCTATAAGGTTCCCTAATGAAAATAGGACACGTGGCGAATTTGTTTTGCATGACCAATCATGGTAGACAGAGAGTATGAAAGAGACATTTTTGCATAACCAATCATTGAAGAGAGAGAATGTAATTGAAACTTGTGATTGGAGGAACCTCATAGCAAACATATAAGGAACTGCATATAAGTTTTTCCATTACATAATAGATCTATATTTCTAATAAAACTCAGGAATTAAAACAGACGCAAACAAGAGGTACATCATGAGTCAAGTTTTTCTAATCAAATCAATGTAAGAAAGACATGAAATATAAAAGAGAACTTATAAAATGGTTACTCCTTTCAAAACAACATACCTGTATGTTATCCCCCCTTGGATGCTTCCTTGCTCCTTTCTCAGGAACATTTACTATCTAGACAATAAGATATCATCCCAAAGTTAGGCTACTGTCTGAAAGACAGATATATTTTGAGAAACATTGAGCTCAATTAATCTGAGTTTGGAAGAAGATGAAAATGATAAAATAACAGAAACAGACATGAAGAGTAAAAACTATATTAGCTACTGTTGATTATGAAAGCAATATTTGCAAAACTAAAATTATAAATTACAAGTTTAAATTAAAAACTGGCTGATCATCCTATGCCACAAAGAAGTAGGCCCCAGAGAAACACACCAGTGCTGTTTAGCCACTAAGTATATGTTACCTAGACCCAACCCTCAATCCTCCTTTGATCTGCAAGGCACTTTCCAGCTAACAAAATGTTCTTTTCTATTCAGTCCACGAGACCACAACAAATCCCTCATAACCCAACCGAGATATTAAACAGAGAAGAAAATACAGATAAATACTAGATAAGGAAGCCTTAATCAAAGTGATTCTTCCACCTAGAGAGTGATAAACCCCTTTCCAACTTGCAAGTTTTTGAAATCCTTTCTGAGATAAGCATTAAAAAGTAACCAGACTGAAAAAAAAATCTGTATAGTCCTAAATAGTTGAAATTTAAGAGTTATGATTATTGCCCACTTTTATTACTTGTTATAATATATTCCATGAAATGTCTGATATATATAAAGTCATAATGATAATTTCCAGGTCAGCATAATGCTGCAGCAAATGCAGTGGTGGATTTAGACAAAAGGAGCACTATTCGGCCAAGAGATTCCACAAGGACCTTAGCTATATGAAATCCAGATTCACTTGGAGTTAAGCCTAGAAATCAAGATAGGCTTTTTCACCAGGATTACAGTTACTCTCAAATCAGATTCTTTGGCAGAGCAGAAAAGGGCTGCATTGCTATTTAGCTTATGTTACTTCTGCAGAAGGCAGTAATCGATTCCAAGGTGCAGAAGGAACAACATCATTTAAGTTCACTTTTAATGAATACCAGCACCATTGTGTCAAATAACCTCTTCTAAATTGTTACTCTAAGTTTGAACTACACATTCCTTAATGCCTGAAAATCATAAAGCATGGCAGAAGACTCCATCATTCCAACTGAATAATATCTCTATAGTGCAATTCCTTTAAATATTAGTTATCACCAGAAAATACACACAAATATACCATAAAATATATATAGATACGCTTTTTTTCTTGCTTAAACTAATTGACATTACCACTAATACAGTATTGCTTTGAATTGATTGTATGCTAACTACCCTCATCTGTGTCGGACAGATCGTAGATGCTCAAAATGAAAATGCTATCAGAACCCATGAAAGCAAATTAGATGTCTAATTGTGAAATTTAGATGCAGAATGTAAGAGATATGACTTTGTTGAGCATATAATAGAAGGGCTACTAATGGTTGAATAAGTTCATTTATCAGATTTCATTTAATAAGTAGACAAGCCAATTAGTAACAACTACAGTCTGGAATTAATTTACTTACAGTTCCTTCCAACATTTTTAATAGTGCCTGCTGAACACCCTCTCCAGACACGTCCCGGCTAATATTCAAGCTCTCAGCCTGTAAAATACCCAAAACATTTAAACAATAAAGGATGCACAATCAGGTACTTATTCAATTAAATAAGCAAGCAAGCAAGCTTATTCAATTAAATAAGCAAGCAACCTTCTTCGTTATCTTGTCAACTTCATCAATGTAAACTATCCCCTGTTGAGCGGCTTGAACATTAAACTCAGCTGCCTACATTCCAAAATTGACCAGCACAACAGTTAAGCATATGGATAAATATATGGTCAAATAGAAATATCATAATATGATATCTTAAAAAATTCTGGAACAAAATAGAAAATAAATATGAAGTAATATAAGAAAAGAAAATACTCCAATCACCAAAGAAGCTGATAAAGCACTTGGCATTCCTGACCTGGCTATTGTGAGTGTCAGATGGCTCATGGCATCCAATATTTGGTACATCAGTACTCTCAATGCTAGTGTAATCCAAACATACCAAGGTGTCATAGAATGACATAATTTTGGACGGTATCTCACACATCCCAAAAATTAAGGGGATCTTGCATCACAAAGCTTTATTACCTTCTATAAGTACCACTAATAATATCCTTTCAATGACAACCTTCAATTCTCATACCATGGTCTCTTAAATCTTGATATCCTAAGCCAAGATGGTATCTAAAATACCATGGAATGTGAGATCGCATATCAAATGACTCTTGAAGAGTAAATCAGAATAGCTTAGTATTAGCAAACCCCCATAACATTGGGAAACAACTAGCATCTAATGTTAGAGTGAGAAAAGATAATTTAGATGTGATTACTTGGGAGCTCAAATGTATGGTTTTCAAGGAAATAAAATTGACCATAGAATTTGAGAAAGATGTCCATGGAGTGTCATGTGTTTAGGTCTTAAGCAATGGAGTGAATGTCATGAAGAATTTGTCTTACTTTGCTACATAATCATAAGATCATTCTGATAAAGCAACCTCTATTCTGATCTGATCCTCCAGAATGATCATTTCCAGCAAAGCCTTCTGTAAAGGGCCTAAGAATCATCCCCCCTACAGGATATTTGAGTTTATTCCACTTGAAGCTGAACTCCTATTTACCTTGGTACAGAAAGGGAATGATCCAAAGGTCAAATCACATCTCAAGTCCCAAGTGTCATTACTGAGTTACAATGTTTTCCTACCTATGGGCTGCTCAGGGTAACTGAAGGCCACACATGTGTCAAAAGACCTCTGGCAAGTCATCCGAGGTCGTCTAAATGAAGAACCCAAGGAAACTCAAGCTGTAATTCCCATTTAATAGGGAAGGTGTCTTTAAGCATGAGTGGGTGGTTATCACGAGCACACTTTTCAAGCAGCACACGGGTATTCAGAGGTTTCCTTTCAAAATTTCCATTCTTGATTCTTATAAAGCAGGGTAGTTTAATTGATGTTACAAACTTTATTATAGGAACAATTCTTGATTGTTAGCTACATAAGTAAATGACCACAACGTACATAATGGAAAAAGAAGGGAACTTGCCATAAATGGAAAACCATAAACTGAAAATTTCGTAGAAAAGAAAATTTTGATAAATTATTCAAAGAACATGATCATTCTGGAGAACAATTCACATACCACAAGTAGTTTATACAATATTGATTCGACATCTTCTCCAACATAACCAGCCTGCAATTTAGAAAATTTTCTCTTCTTAGTTTAAAAATAGTCAATAACACAACAGATCTTCTGTCCCAAAACAGCAAACATTGAGCCAACCATGAAACCAAATAAATAATTACTACTATCAATATCAAATACCTATTTTCATTTGGAAGTAAAATTTTATTGCCAATCATAAGCCTTATCAAACACATTTTGTCATCGAAATGAGTTAAAATCTCAGATATTTAATGCTAGATGGTTTGATCAGTATCATCTAACTTGGCTATAAGACACTACTTGCCTGTGTTAAGGTTGTTGCATCAGCAATGACAAATGGTACATTCACAAAACGAGCTAGAGTTTTTGCGAGCAATGTCTTCCCTATTTAATGAAAATTATATTAGCACAGCAGTCATGTCGTAATTAAGGTGCAACTAGTTCTCACCTAGTAAGTAAGAAGGAAATAGTTAGTTATAAATACTAACGCAAGCCATACCTGAACCTGTTGGACCCATCAAGAGAACATTACTCTTTTCTAGCTCCACATTGTCGTCATCATCTAAAGTTTTTGAAATTCCCGACTCTGCCCCTGACCTAATATTAAAATCCACCAATTCAGTCATAGTTTCATAGAAAATAAATACCCAACAGGAATAAAAGAAAATATCAAAATTCTTAAAAGGTGGTGAGAAAAAAGAAACTCAACAGTGCCAGTTATACAACTAATAAGGAACACAAATTAAGAAAATGAAAGAGACAGTGATAGAACTAACCCTTTCTGTAAAGAGGCATGGTGTATTCTTTTATAGTGATTATAAACAGCTACAGAGAGCACCTTCAACATAAACATAAACCATCCATGAGATCTCTGCCGAAGAGTATAAATCAGAAAAATGCATTTACAATGACAACTAAGACAACAATTAAGGATCATTGATGAATCATTGAATATGCCCAGGACAAAGCAACTGCAGAAAGATCAACAACATCCCAAACTTAATAAGACAAAGAGCTGGACTAAAGAAACTCAGGTTATAGAAGATACCTTCTTGGCTCTGTCCTGACCTATAACAAATTTATCAAGACCCTTGCAGATCTCCTTTGGTGTGGGTAAATCCTTACCCAAATTGGAGCCTCCCCAGTTATTCTTCTCTCCATTAGCCCCGCCTCCACCGCCTGAACCACCTTGCCGTGGCCCCGGAGCCCGAACAACATTAACCCCGGGTGCAAATGGTGGACCTGGAGGAGTATGCACAGCAATCCCATTCCCATTTGGTGGGGGAGACCAAGTTTCTGGTGGTTCTCCACCATCTCCATCACCATAAGATCTTAAAGTATCCCAGAATGACACTCTAATCCCATTATTGCTATTACTTCTATGAGCATGATCTTCTGCTCCACTGTCACCAACTTGACCATTATTATTACTCTCCCTTACGTCTTTGACTTTGCCATGGGACATCCTCCTTTGCAGTTTGTTAGTGGAAATATTATTATTATTACTATTGACATTATTATTATTATTTGTGATCCTACCAATCTCAACGAATGTTCCTTGTAAAGGAGCAGTACTATAAGGGCGAAAGTAATAAGCAGTTTTACAATTTGGGCAGAGATTCATAGTTTGATAATGATAACCCCCTTCTTCTTGAAGAGAACCCGGAGGGATCAAATTGGAATCAGACGTGGGAAAATGGCGATTGGAGAATAATACATCCATGTGCTTAGCGCAACGTGGGCAATTAGCCTCCGCTCGGATTCTTCGAGACTGAGAATTCCGTTTATGAGTGTCGCCGGAGCCACCGTGGTCCCACTTGTACCGCTCCTGAACGCCGATGAGCGATTCTCGGCGTCGATGAGTAGCGATGGGAAAATAATTTAAGTGAGTCGAGATTGGGCAAACCTGGTTGAAGCGAAAATTGAACTTGTTCTTCGCGGATGAAGCGAACTGGGAATCTAGAGAAGAAACCATCGCCATTTCCTTCAGCCTCTTCCATCTCGAGAATATTCGAGACATAGAGAGAATTCAATCGAAAACCAAAGAATATATATATATATATATATATATAGCTACCAAATTTCACAAGTTACAATCCACGAGGGACGAGAAATGATACAACAGTCTAGAGGGATTGTGAATTCTGATTTGTATGAGAATTGGGATTGAGTTTGAAAGACAAGATTTTTGGGATCTGTATGCGTGATTCGAGATTGGGGAGTTAATATAATAATAAATTGAAAAATGCAAAGAGGTGGTTCGATTCGGATAGAATAAAAAAATGAATCAGAGAGGAAGGAAGTAAAGGAAAACTTGGATGGGAGAAGATTGAGCAACAAGATAAAGTTAAGAGGGTTCGTCGGAGAGAAGAAACTGCCAAACAAACCCACTCACACTCACAAAAACACACGCAAGCTAAAGCTCTCTCCGATTCTCTCTCTCATCGTGGGTAACAACTAAGAATTGGAGTAATTGTATTAGTGACTCATAAAATCATAATTTTGACGGTTTTAAGTTTTAACTGTATCTATATATACTGTATCTATTATTCTATCCTAATTTTCGTATCTTTTCTTACATGCATTCAACAATTTGGTTAGAGTTTATTTTTAGGCCAAACTCCAAAGTCTCAAATTGGTCCCTTATGTATAGGGTAAATTTCACATGAGTCATTTATCTTTCATTTGTTTCTAATTGGTCTTATATGTTTCTATGATATTTTCAATTGGTTCGAAAAATACTTTCGCTATTTGACCTCACTTACAAGTGATTTTAATTGGATTCAAGAGTTAACACGTAACTTTAAATTTGTCGCATTCAGACTTCAACAAGAGATATGTAACTAATTTCACTTGTTTGACCATAAAACAAGTTATCAACTTTTGGGATTCGATTTGATTGACCCTATTTGTTGATGGTCTCAAAGTTTTCATGAAAAAAAACCCGTAGCTTTAAATTTATCGCATTTGAACTTGAAATAATGGATGATGGTCATTTAAATATTTTTTCCAAAAAAAAAATGTTTTTCTTTTAAATTTGTACTGGACTGTTCAGTCTATGAATAATACCAAAAATATGATTTTGGACTCTAAATGATACATTTAGGACATTATTCGTCTTCTAATTGAGTGACCAAAAGACTCTTATATTTTTTTTTACGACTCTTTTAATGGTTTAGATAACACAAATTTAATAATACATGAAACATAATCTATAAATAGTGTTGAATTAGAGATACAATTAAAAGCACAACTGATCTTATATGGAGAGTATCTTCAGAATGAATGTTATCAATGATTTTGGTGTTGTCAATAGAACACTTACAATTATACTCATTGCATATCAAAAAAGTAATTTTCTTCACGAATGAAGATGTAGTAAACTTTTCCATAAATTTGACAATTGATCGAAAACTTTTTTCCATAGATGCTCACATCTGAGTCGATCTAGTATTGAAACAATTCTTTCATAAAAAAAAGAGTAGAATTAAATAGATATCTAGAAAAAACTACTACCAAACTTTAGAGACAAAAAATTTGATTTATTGAAATAAAAAAATAATTAAAGAAAATGAAATTATAAAGAAGGAACGGTAAGTATTACAACTTCTCTCCTAAATCTAGACACGAAGAAGAAGATGAAGTAGAAAGAGAAAATCCCTAAAGCACTTTTGGAGAAGTTTGGGAGCAGTTTTTAATTGAGTGACTTTAATTATTTGTCTATGTAACACTATTATGTACACCATGAATCAAATACACAATCGTAGTAATCCCAAAATTTAAACATGAAACAATTGAAGAATCTCCAAATTTCATATCAGAACCCATGGTCCTTTGATTCTGTAGTCGTATGTTCACTGTTAAACATCTGTGCTTTCCAAACCAAATGAGGATAGAAATTAAACCATAACTTACTTCACCCTTTTTGGATTAATAACTTGTAAATTTAAAGTGTAAGAAAGTGAAAAATCAAAAAGTTATTGAACCCAATAAATCATTTGAGATGTTGATGGTCAATTATTCGCACAAATACACATTTCTACCACTTCCATCTCACAAAAAGTCATAATAACATGAATCCCTGGTTGGCTTTACATGTTACCAAACTAAATTTCATATTTGCCAAAAGTACTATTTTGATCCTGAAATTTTACATCAACTATCAATTTTATCCTATTTTTTTTTTGCAGTCAACTTCATCACCAATATTTCACATTTTGATCAACTTTATTTTTTGCTTTTATTTTAGCCAAATATTAGCATAGATTTTACATGACTAATGATATAATATAAAATTAATAGAAAAAATAAACTCAAATTGATGAATCAAGTTCTGACCCAGGGAAATTCACCTATGACGCTTAAGTTTTTTTTTTCGCAGTAGAGAGTATTTGGTGATTACTCTAGACTGAATCAGAGAAGTTACCTCAAATGAGCTTTCCTTCAGCCTTTTATAGTTTGGGCTTGGTAAAGAAAGTCTTGATATGAGGGTCTGATATCCCTATGATCCTAGGAGAATCAATCTAGCTCCTTGATTTGTGGGACGAGATCCTCCCAATTGAGATATCAGGAGAATCTTGGATGCTCACCCTTAAAATCTCCGGGCTGGGCCTCCCACTATTTCCAGCGTCTTCTATTATTATATTATCACAAATCTTAATCGAGATTGAAAAATCGGATAATATATGTTGTTAATTTGTTGAAATGAGTTGTTGTCTAAGGATAAAATTAACTAAAATGTGAAATATTTGAGATAAAATTAACCGCAAAAAAGTAGTAAGGACGAAATTAACAATTACTATAAAGTTTGAGGACCAAAATGGTACTTTTGCCTTCACGAATTTTCAGCTACCAAATATATAACAGTGAGCTTGAGCAACTCCAACCGTAGTAGGTAGCTCATGTGATGTCCTCCTCATGAATCTGAATCAACATGTCTTGGCTTCGCTTGCAAAAAGCACTCGTCTTGATCATCTCAAGCAACTCCAAGGCTACCTCATCGCTCTCGGCCATGGCCATACCCAATTCTACGCTTTCAAGCTCGTTCGCTTCTGTACTCTCACTCTTTCCAACCTCCATTATGCTCGCCTCATCTTTAATCACCTCAAATCACCCAACATCTATCTCTACACTGCCATGATCACTTCCTACGCCTCTCATCCCGATCATCACGTCTCTGCCTTTCTCTTATTTCGCGACATGTTTCGCCAACGACGAAACCCTACTAAACCCAATCAATTCATCTACCCCCATGTCTTGAAATCGTGCCCTGATGTTCTGGGGTCGAACGGTACCGATTTGGTTCATACCCAGATTTTGAAATCGGGTTTTGCGGAATACCCTGTTGTGCAGACGGCTCTTGTGGATTCTTACTCGAGGATTTCGGTTTCGGTTTCGATTTCGTCTGGTGTTGGGAATGCTCGGAAGGTGTTTGATGAAATGTCTGAGAGAAATGTTGTGGCTTGGACGGCGATGATTTGTGGGTATACGAGGGTGGGTGATATTGAGAATGCAGTGAAACTGTTTGATGAAATGCCTGAGAGAGATGTCCCGTCTTGGAATGCTCTCATTTCAGGATGCACTCAAAATGGGTTTTTCTCTGAGGCCATAACGTTGTTTAGAAAAATGGTTATTCTTGCTTTGGAGAAGCGGTATGCATATAACAAGCCAAACCAAGTCACTGTGGTTTGTGCACTTTCAGCATGTGGCCACACAGGCATGCTTCAGCTTGGGAAATGGATACATTGCTATATGTACAAGAATGTCTTTGCTCTTGACATATTTACCTCAAATGCTCTAGTGGATATGTACGGGAAATGTGGTAGCCTTAAACAGGCAGAAAAAGTTTTTGACATGAATCCAGAAAAAGGGATAAGTTCGTGGAATTCGTTGATTAATGCTTTTGCATTTCATGGGAAAAGTGATGGTGCAATTGCAATTTTTGAGAAAATGATGGAGTGTGGTGATGATATAATAAGACCTGATGGGGTCACCTTCATTGGTTTGTTAAATGCTTGTACTCATGGAGGGTTGGTTGAAAAAGGTTATAGCTATTTCCAGATGATGGTTGAGAAATTCATGATAGAGCCTCGGATTGAGCACTATGGATGTTTGATAGACCTTCTTGGTAGAGCCGGAAGATTCAATGAGGCAATGGAAGTTATTAGGGGTATGAGCATGGAACCTGATGAGGTTGTTTGGGGTTCATTGTGTAATGGATGCAAGATTCATGGCCATACAGAGTTGGCAGAATTAGCAGCCAAAAAGTTGATTGAAATAGATCCAAACAACGGTGGTTATGGTATTATCATGTTAGCTAACATATATGGGGAGTTAGGAAAGTGGGATGAAGCTCGTAAAGTACGGATAACTCTGAAGGAGCGAAATTCATTTAAAATCCCAGGATGCAGCTGGATTGAGGTTGATGATCAAGTTTGTCAGTTCTATTCTGATGACAAATCAAATGAAAAAACAGAGGAAATTTACTGCATCTTGAAAAGTCTCGTTTGTTTTAGAGGTGAAGTCATGGTTGATCTATAGTGATTAGTTGATCAATCCCCACATGCTCTTCAAATTTACCTTGCTAGATTTGGAATAAACAAAGAAAGGAAGGTATATCTGATTCTTCAATGGTACAGATATTGGAGAGCACATCCTTGAAGTGGTCAAATAATTTGTTTAGAACTCATACTCGTTCAGGTGGAGCAGGAGAAGTGAGGCAGGACATAAGCACGAAGGCTATTGATGTTGTACCATCAAACACGTGGATTGACTGATTGGCGACTAATCTAGCTTAACCAAAGGTCGAAAGTTCGAAATTTGGGTTACATTAAATATTAAGAACTTTACCATTTTTGTAATCTTACCTACCTGAAATGGGATTATTTTTCATCTACACAGAGCACACATGTTCATATCACAAAAGGAAAAAAAGAAAAGAAAAAAAGGAACAAGAAAGTGTGATATAAATTGAAATCCCAAAGTGATTATAGAAGCCAGCACACAGCTTGTTAATGACTTCTTGAATATTGGATAGGATAGGAGTTGGTTGGTTTTATTGTTAGATTCTTGATATTGCAGTTGCGAATATCAGTCCATAAAGGAAACAATATTAAGGTCGAAGGATGGCACCCATGAACTCATCCTATGTATTCTGTTCTCTAGCGATATACTTTCTCAACGGGCTAATCCAATCAGAATTATTGTTGGCTGGAAGATTAGCTTTTATTATTCTGCTTTGAGGATAAGGATGCTCTCTCATCACGTGCTCCATTCAAGTAAGCATTCAACATTCTGCTTAGTCCCTAAGTTGACAACACTTAATGCTAGAATTTGTTAAATACCTTCATCAGTCTGTTGAAAATTGACTGCATGGAGAAATCTGCAGATCAAGGGTAAGCTCAATCTCTTCATTTGGGCTCTTAGAAACTTATGTTATGAACAATATTTATAACTTATGAAGATTTTGTTTCATGAATAACGATAGTTACTTTGTGTTTTTGAAGTTGAAGATCAGAGTACTGCAGAACAACGCTTCATCAGATAGATTTAGGTCTTCTAAAATGTAAAATTTAATGTAATATAATAGATACAGTTTATAGACTCTAGAAAGAAGAAAAAAAAACAAAGTAGATATAGAGACAATGTAAATACCATATATTTTATTATTTTGATACCCACTTTGTCTAGAAACTGTACTAAATATTATATTTTAGTTTCATGAAATTAGAGGAAACATACATTAAGGAAACCTTATAGTATTCATTTAGAGATAGGTAAAGCCATTACAATTTAGCATACACTCATCATGATCAAAGATCAACAAGTAACCCCCCACTTCCAAACACAAAGAAGTCTCAGCCAAACCATTGATCATCCATTCACTGACAGTTTTAATCACTCAAAGCTCCTGCTTGATCTGATTACCCTCAAGCTTTGCTTGCTTCTCATCCTCTCCTGCAATGCTCACCACCCTAGGACCTTTAATCTTTTCAGGTGCCAACTTCTTCAATGTCAAAGTAAGCACCCCATTCTCCAACTTTGCATTCACAGAATCCAAATCCACATTCTCAGGCAACCTAAATTGCCTCCAGAATTTCCCATATGACCTCTCCACTCTATGCCAATGATTCCCTTCCTTCTCTTCCTCTTTCTTCCTCTCTCCACTAACTCTTAAAACCCTATTCTCTTCCACTTCTATCTTTATCTCATCCTTCTTCAATCCAGGCACGTCCAGCATTATCTCATGTCCTTCTGGTGTCTCCTTCCAGTCTACTCTGGCTGGAGACAGAGCCATAATGGATGATGGCTCATCTTTGTCTAACCCAAATGGGATTTGCTCCAGAACACGAAATGGGTCTGGGAAACGATCTGCCCAGAGATCAGAAATGAGGCTGCTTGGACGATCTATGAGTGGAAGGATAGACCCATTTGCTTTGGATGGAGAAGCAGCAAGAAACAGCAAGATGATCAATGGCAGAATCGGCAGGAAGGAGGTAAGTGATTGTTGTTGTTGCTTCATTTTTTATGCTTGGATTTGAAATGCTATGACTTAAGGGTAATTTGGTACTAAGAAAAATGTAGGGTACTAAGATTGTAAATCGCAGTGGAATCTGTTGGCACTTTGTTTTTAAGCAGCTGATGATAGCAGTGTGAGTCAGAGGAGATGAGTATATATTATATATATATTATATATAGGCGAGGACTACAAAATTTGAGAGAGAGAGAGAGAGACGTGGCAAAGAGATGGCGTGATTCTTGAAAATTCTATGCTTTTGTCTAATTCAGCAAATGTTATAGAGAAATGTAGAGAGAGGAAGAAAGTTCTAGTGCTTGCTTAATATTGGCGACAGAAAACTTCGTTCATGTTTAAAGGGTGTGCTAGAGTTTTCCTACATATTCCAGAGGTTTCATCATGTATGTAACATGATACTTATTTGTCATATAACTAACAGTCCTTGTTGTTTGCTATGAGAAGTTATTTATTTTTCGTCTGGATTGAAATATTTTTTATCTTCTTGAAGGAATAAAGTAGTGACTGATCTCGTTTGATTATTAACTTTAATTATGGATCAGTAAGTTGGAGAATGTTTGGGAAAATTTTTCCGATTTTTTTTTTATACTCCAAAACAACAAATTATCGGAAAATTTTTCTGATAAAATTCACTGAGGGAGAATGACCTCTTAAAAAAAAAATACTTTATTTGTCACTTACACTCAACCGCAGTGGAATGTATTCAATGCTACTTATAATATTTACAGTACCTTAACAAAATTTTTAAAATCTATGTTTTTTAATTAGCGATAATATATTTTTAATTAATGATAATATGTTATTAATTTAGTTAAGTATTATGTAAGAAAAATAACATTGATAGCAAAAGAAAGAAAATGTAAGCAATCAATTTTTTAAAAAATAACAATATGAGTTTTTTTTAAAAGGAATACAATTATACAAAATACTAGTTAAGAAAAATGAATTTTTGTCGTTTAAAAGAATAAAAAACTCGTGTCCATGAAAAGTATAAGAAATATAGCCAACATATATAGCGACAGATTTGGCTCAAAATAATATATAGCGACAGAAGAGAGAGCAACGCATTGTGGCTTAAAAAAAAAGTAGAGAAAGTAATATGTTGGGAGGACTCAACTATTTAGTCTCAGTAGTCTGAATGTGATTAGTCTTTGCTTAGACCGTTACATGGATAAGTAGGGACTCCCATAACATTACGAAAAAAAATAATAATACCAAAAACACAAAAATGACCAAGGAAAACATGTCCTCTCGAGCTCTTGCTTATTTATTGTTTTCTTTCTTGTAGGGATGCACATGGGCCGAGCCGAGCTTCGGCTAGACCCGAGACCCGACTGGACTGAGCCACCGGGTTTAGTCGGGCCCAATCGGACTAATTTTTTTTTTAAAAAAAGTTTTTATTCATTTACTTAAGTTATTTATGTATTTTATATGATGTTTAAATTGTATATATTGATAAAAAAAATTAATTTTGGATCATTTTAATGATGTTTTTATTAATAAAAAAATTTAATTTAATTTATTTGTTAAAAAATATTGATTTAATTGAGATTAAGTATATATTTTATGTATTTTTTAATATACAAGAAATAAAAATATTTATACATATATTTTCTACAATAAAAAAATGTTTTATAAAAGAATATATATATATAATGAATATACCTTGGGCCGGATCGAGTTTTATACCCGTACTTTTTCGTTCACTCTAAAAAAAATATACTTTTTTGTCTTTGATTGTTACTGAGGCAATGATTTAGTTCATGAATTGTAAGAAAATATAAATCAATCTTTGAATTTTAAATCACTGTCGACCTTTTGGTCCCTAAATTGTTAACCGTTAATTAGCTAAATGACATGACCGTTAAATGATGATGTGACACATTAAATAGTTATGTGGCATTTAAATTAACTGCATTTTCATCAGATTTTTTTTGGGCTAAATTGCATTAAGCCCCCTGAGTTTTAGGATAGGGGCAGAAAATACCCCTGAGTTTTAAATCATGACAGACAAACCTTTTGAGTTTTCAATTGTGCTCACTTAGAGCCCCTGAATTTTAAAACTTAACAGACAAACTCTCTGAGTTTTCGATTTTTTTCACTTAAGACCTTTGAGTTTTTTTTTAAAAAAATGAAACTATTTAGGGTCTTTAGTGAACAAAGTCGAAAGTTTAGGGGGTGTGTCTGCCAAATTTGAAAACTCAAAATTCTAAGTGAGCCCAATTGAAAACTCAAGGAGTTTGTGTATCAAAATTTAAAACTCGAGTGTTTTCTGCCCCTATCTTAAAACTCAGGGGGTATTAGTGCAATTTAGTCTATTTTTGTTGTCAATTTTGTTCTCAATATTTCACGGTTTGGTTAGTTTTATTTTTTGACTAACTTATTTTAATAAGTTAATGACAAATTTCATGGTATTTTTCAATTTGAGCAATTTAGGGGGTATTAGTGCAATTTAGTCTATTTTTATATCCGTATCGTGTCCTGTATCCATGTCAGTGTCCATACTTCACAGACATATAATTAAAGTTTTATCTAAGTTTATGTTAGGTCTTATTTTTTAATTTTTTGAAGATGATAAGTATTTTATAAAATTAAATTTTTGAGAAAATAAATTATATGTTTAGAATCAATCTCTCATTACGAATTATTGAACAATAAATATATTTTTTTAGAAAAATTTGATTTTTTTTTTCAAAGACAGAAATAGACAAAACAATTGAAAAAAAAAAAATACACAATTGAGAAAATTCATTTTTTAGAGGATATTCTTGAATATTTGCCTAATTCAAACGAGAGTATGAGACTCACCTTTTTGGAATTCACTTCTTTCCCCCAAACTTTCAGAAATCACACAAAATACCCCATCTCCCATTGAAATACAAATACTCCAAACCGTCAAACCCTAAAATTTTTGGTTGCTAAACGCATTGTCTCTCTCTCCTCCACGACCGCCAGCTAAACGCCGTCGTCGCCGTTCTCTCTCTCTGGTAACTTCTTCCTTCTTCTTTCTCTTTGTTGTATCTTGTGGCACCTATCAATTTCAGATTTTTCTTTTTGCTCATTGTTTGCTATGGTAAAATGATAGTTAGAACCCAACTTCATTCTTATCCATGGATTAATTGGTAATAGAGAGAGTACGTAGTGGTCCTTTACTTATTACATTATCAAACACAATGTTTCACCATGTTGCCAACCCTGAAACCAGTTTCAATGGACGTGTCACACAGTGATCTTCATTGTTTGATTGGTTCATGAAACTATTTTTTTTTGTTCATTATTTCTCACAATTAAAAATTACTTGAACAATGGAGATTATGCTACCTCACTTGTTGCATGATACAACAAGTTCATCATAGATTAACCCCGATCTTCATGCTGTTAGAAACGTCATTTAAGGGGAAAATTGGATGTCCACAAATTTACTGTGAAAAAGAAAGGTTTGAGTACAGAAATAAATCCTGATTGGAAATACCTATGATGTTTGTGATTAAATAGTTGGTTTACATTAACAATGACACGTAGCTCAAGTTTGCAAGATGAGGTTTTCAATAATATCATCTCATCAGAATTAAAAATAAATGATAGGGATTATACAAGTGCACTGGAGCCATAAGAATTAATTAATTTTTTACAAGTGATGTTGGTTCAGATACTATATTTTCTCGAAAAGAAAGGGTAAATAAAAGCAAAATGCAAGTATTTTGCATACTTCATCTGCTGGCAACACGCACACCCTCTCTCTGGTTACTGGTTAGCATAGCCACCTAGTGCAATGTAGAGCTCTGTCGCTGGCATTAGTTTCTTCAGCCCCTAATTCTTCTCTTTCCTCTGGTGCTATGATTGTTTTGTTTAGTTTGATGTCGTTTTGATGGTATTTTTGTGCAGAAACTATGGCGGAAGAGGAACCCAAGCCTTTGAATTATATCCCCGAGATTATATTGAAGAAAAGAAAAAGCAGTGAGGCGTTTGCGTTGAGGAAAAAGGAGCAGCTTGAGCAGAAGAAATTCCAATCCAAGAAGACCAATGACTTTATCAAAAAACCCGAGGATTTCGTCTTGGAGTATCGCAGTAAGGTAACTCTGCCTCTATATATCTGTCTAACTTTTTAAGTCTTTTCCATTACCATGATTTGTTGATAACTAATTACTTGAGCTTTCTTATGACATGTAATGCTTTTGTGCTTTTTGTTTCTTCGCTATTGCTATTCTATTTCTTTTGTGTTTGTTGGAAAGAAATACTTCTTGATTATATTAGCTATGGTGGGATGTCGGAATTTATTTAGTTAAAAACATTGTGTTGATTCCTTGTAATGATATTTTCTAATGATTGTAAATTGAATTAATGTTGCATATGATTATTTTACACGTGAGTTTCAATTTGCAATGAGAATTGCCTTATTGATATTATTCATAGTCTGCAGTTCTCAACATATTTACTTGCCTATGCTATCACATGCATTTAATGAGCAAGTTATATGATTATCATCATCATCATCATCATCATCATCATCTATGGTTCTTTATGTAGGAGCTTGACCTTATAAAAATGAAACATCGGATCAAGAGGAAACGGCCAGCGCAGCTTATTCCTGATTCAAAGTTATTAATTGTCATTCGAATTCAAGGGTATGTTAGTGATGCTATGAGAATGTGATGATTATGAATTTATGATCATTCTTCGTGTAGTATGTCACTGGTTTAGAATTTACAAAAGCTCATGCATGGAGAAGTTGTATGTTTGTAATCTCTCGTCATCTGTTATTTGTTAATGATCTGGACTATAATTTCACTATTGTAAAGTTCTTGTATATGAATTACTGTGTCTTGTCTCTCATTTTCTTTTCTTTCTTTTTATTTTTTAGAAAAAAAGATATGCATCCAAAAACTCGAAAAGTCTTATACAGCTTGAGATTGACAAAAATATTCAGTGCTGTCTTTGTGAAAGCAACTGAGGGAATAATGGAGAAGCTTCAAAGGGTGGAACCATATATTACCTATGGGTAAGAGATTTTCTTGATTTTATATACAGCAGGGGAAGCTTTGTAAAGCTTTCCTATATTTGCATGTTATATAGTGAATTGATATAGGATGACATGAAAATTATGGTTGGTGTTGGCAAAGATACTTGTGGCCACGGGTATTCATGTTTTGAAATTTCAGGAATGTGGTGGTTAAGCTTACATAAAATTGCTTGCTATTGATATTGATGATTCCAAGGATGCTCTTGCTGATTTACTCAGTGGCTACTGGTTATCTATATATTCAATTACCCATATATGGAAGCATAGTATGCGACCGTCCTATATTTTCCTGCAAATTTACTACTAGCTGCCTATCCCAACCCAAAACCCCTGTCCCAACTCTTATCAAAACTTTTTTTTTAAGCTCCTTAAGGCTCTCTGTTCATGACTTTCAGAATTTGGCTCTTGTCATGAAAAGATGATATTCAAATTTTTGGAGTTTTAAATTTATAGTAGATGTCTGCAACCTATGTACCAATGTTGCTATTTACTTGTGCATCTGTTTTCCTTTGTGTATTGCTTCCTCAATTAATCTCACTTGTTAAGATTTATTCATCTTATGGATATTTTGCTTGTTTTGAAGATATCCTAATCTTAAAAGCATAAAGGATCTTTTCTACAAGAAGGGACATGCAAAAATAGACAATCGGAAAGTACCCTTGACAGACAATAACATTATTGAACAGGTAACAAGGCTTGCCGATTCATAAGGCTTGTTACTCTTATAATTATTCTAATTTTCCACAATTTGTCTCGCAGGAACTCGGGAAGTTTGGTATTGTATGCTTAGAAGACATGGTCCATGAAATTGTTAATGGTGGCCCACACTTTAAAGAAGTTACCAAATTTTTGTGGCCCTTTGAACTCAACAAACCAGCAGAAGGCTTGCGAGGATCAAAAATCTTGTACAAGGATGGCGGGGATGCAGGGAACCGAGAGGATCTGATCAATGAATTAGTCAATAAAATGAATTAGCTTATGTTGTACCCAAGAGAGAAATTTGAATTTTGTTCAACCTGCCCTTAAATAGTCTTGATTGGAAGTATCTGTTCTCAGGATTTTGTTGTTTTTAGTATTAGTAATCTATTGTAATGTTTGGCCATAAGAAAACAAATCCACTATAATGGTTTACTTTGCTGCTGCTTTAAGATTATTACCAAATAGAAGATTTATTAGCTGTGTGCGTGCATTTCAATAATTCAATCTCTTGTAAATTGTAATGATACTCCAAATAGAACTAATGTTATGTAGCAGATGAGATAGAAATTGGGTACCCAACAGAAAATTAATAAATGTTGAGTTGGGTCAAAATTACTACCACCAAAATTTACAACTTTCTATGATCTAACAAATTGTACTCACTCCAACATTTTCGTTTTGCATTTCTAACTCAAGGCCATGCTTACTAGCTAGGAACAAAAATAATTTGTAAGAAAAAAGTTACCAAATAGATAGTAAGTTGCAGAAAAGATTAAAGGAAAGAAAAACACGACTCTCCAAAACACCATGGACGCAGTACAACATTCCATGATTACAGAGCATTTAAACCAATTAAAACACCATGGACGCAGTACAACATTCCATGATTACAGAGCATTTAAACCAATCAAGAGTGGGCAAAATGTATAGTTTAGAAACAGTAAAATTACTGATGGAACTGACATTTTTAAACTGTCGTAATCTAGCAACTGCAATGCTTCTTGTTTTAATGTTTATTTTATGTATTTGGCCAAAGTCCTATTTTGGTCCCCCAGTTATGCTCCTTGTTTCAAATAGGTCCCCCAGTTATGTTTTGTTCCATATTGGTCTCCCAGTTATGCAAAACTTGAAAAAGTTGGTCCCTCTAACGTTTTCCATCCATTTTTCCGTTAAAAAAAGAGGAAAAATAAACTTTCATCCCCAAAAGTTTTATTTTCTTATATTAAGGTCCTTTTCTTTTTATAATAGGATCAAAAC
>QANZ01044768.1:0-21792 GCA_003254925.1 Chamaecrista fasciculata
GTAACCCCTTACATAATTGCACCATGACTCTCGTAAAGCATCTATTGCATGTGATATACACTCCTCGGAATCGCTCCTCGGAATTAATATCAAGAACACAAGAGATACCCGGCGAGGAGGCAACCCAAGCAGGTTCCCTCCCACTCAAGCATTTAATGCCAAGATATTGGCATTAAATGCAAAGATCCCTGAAAGCACGTGACAGGACAAGAAGGACACGCAAAAGGACCGAAATGCCCCCTGCGCGCAGACCAAACAATGAAAAGTACTCTTGGCTATCACTGACAACCAGGAGGGAAGGTTGGACATCCCACCGTACCCTGGCAGTGATAGCTGTCACATCAAAAAGCAGAAAGCTACACCAACCCCCTTTTTCCTCACACATCCCGAGAACACCCCTAACGTCTCAGGGAGACCTCGTACGAACATGGGACAAAAGGGAAGGGGGATAAAAGGAAAAAGGGGAGTCTTTTCTAAGGTAACGACTCTCATTCTAAAAAAAAGTCTATTCTCCATTTTCTCTCTGATCTTCTTTCTAACTTAAGCATCGGAGGAGAATCGCAGGGAACCCCCTGTGCATTCTTGCTTGCAGGATCCGACGACCTCAAACCATCGGAGACTGCCTTTCTACTGTGAACTCAAGGTTAGATTTACGCTAATCCAGCTTTGTAGTTTTCACTGGCGCCGTCTGTGGGGAGAGATTAGGAAACTCCGGTTATCTCTCCCCCCCTCTGCTTAGCTGTTGCTAAGACGCATACGCTCGATGGGGAGCACCTTGTAGGGAAGAGAGTCCTTCCACGAACTCCACCCTGCTTCCTTTTTCCGAACAAGTTATTCTCGGTTTTGTTTCTTTTGCTCAACCCCCGAGAGACCCTGGTACGGCTCTACGTGGAGGTCATACCTGTATTCTGTGCTAACCCCTTGTTGTTGTCTCTTACTGTGAACTCAAGCTACGACGTTCTCGGCAATGGAACCCCATAATGAGAACCAGCTGCCCCCGAGCCCAGCGAACGCTCCTCCGGGGTCGAGCCATTCAAGAGATCACCCTCAACAAGCGGGAGACGCCACACACGAGCGTGACCCCAGGTTTTCTCCCCGGAGTGCTCCGGGACCCATGTTGCAAAGCGAGAGAACTCCTACACCACTGACTTCTCTCGCTGGTTTCCACCAGCACACGGACGAAGAGACTCACGTGGCACCATCGCCGTATACAGCCGAGATACGTGAGATCATTCAGACCGAGCTCCGGGAGGCAAGGGCTGCACACGTAGCCGACATGGCCTCCTTGCGCCGAAACATGGATGAACAATTCAATCAGTTCATGGAGAAGCGCTTCAGTCAGATGACCAGCTCTAGCTCCAGAGGAAAGCAAGTACAAGAAACAACCGAGTCCCCTCTACCAGAATATTACACCACTCCTAGCACACGTCTCCCCTCGGAAGCTACGTTATCGGGTCGAGGAGAGGAACATGTCCACGGAGAACGAAATGAACCAGCAATGGTGGGTCAGGCCGTTGCCTCCCAGGTATTGCCAGAATCCACTATGCAGCAGTGGAATGTGCCGGCAGAGTTATGGCATCTCCTGGCCAAGCATTTGCCACCCGCAGGCCCCCAGGCGACGACCAACCCCTCATCAGGTCCTTCAACAGTGGGGACGGCGCCTCCGGCGCCCCCGATGCCGTCTCTCGGGATTTACGCACCACATATCCAACAGGACGAGTTACCAGCCGGGTTCAAGATGCCCATGAAATTGCCCCGTTACGACGGTACGAAAGACCCGGATGACCATCTCCGACAGTTCCACGCCTGTATGCAGATTGCCAACCTGTCGGAGGGGAAGAAGTGCAAGCTATTCCCGACCACACTTGTAGGAGAAGGTCTCATTTGGTTCTCCAAACTTCCGAATGACAGCATACACAGCTTCAGAGACATGGAGAACTTGTTCAAGAAGAGGTTTGCCACCAGTGTGGTATATAAACAACCGGCGTCTGTCCTGGCCGACGTCCATCAGGGAGAACATGAGTCTCTCCGTGACTTCCTGCACCGGTTCAACCAGAAGTGCCTCACAGTAAAAGACCTAGAGGACAGTGTGGCGGTGCACGCCCTCCAGGCAGGTCTCCGCCCCGGACAGACACACAAAGAGCTGGCTTTCATGAATCCAAGCTCGTTGGAGGAGCTGTTATCGAAGGTTCAGGAATTCATTATCAAGGAGGACGCGTTCACCTCCCAGAAGAACAGGTTCGCAAACATTAGCTCTAGCGGCAAGCAGCCACAGCAGCAATACGGTGAAAACCAGCGCCGCCGGGACCCACCTCGGCAGGACAGATCAAAGCACCCCCAGCAGGAAAGGGGTAGCGACAGACAGCCGATGGCCTCTCGGGCACGGTTTAACGTATACACGGTTCTCACCGTCTCACGGTCCCGAATATTAGCAGAGTCCCAAGGACTCGGAATCTTCCCTGTCCTTACCCCAAGAAAAGCACGCCCCGGCGACAGACCTAAAGACCAAAGCCGGTATTGCGAGTACCACCGGGACCATGGCCACACCACCGACGAATGCATCTCGTTGAAAGACGAGATCGAGGCCCTGATCCAGAACGGACGGTTGGGGAAGTATGTGAAGCGAGACAACAAGCGTAGAGACGACGACCGAGACCCCCAGGGCACGGACCAAGGCCGACAGCAAAGGCCTCGTCGTGATGATAGACCTTTGGAGGGAGGGGCAGGAGGAAGTGCTCCGGGTTCTCAGATGCTGGGAACCATTAACGTCATCGCAGGCGGAGTAGACCGGCGGAGGAGGGGTCCGCAGTCACGAAAGCGGATGAGGAGGTCCGTCATGAAACTGGATTATCTTAAGAAGCCCCACGTACCTCAGGGGGAACCTATAATATTTACTGATGAGGAGCTGGCAGACGTCGACTCCGAGGAATGCGACCCGATGGTCATAACAGTCGGGGTGGGGAGGTACAACGTCAAAAGAGTCCTAGTTGACCAGGGATCCTCGGCTGACATTCTGTTTTGGGATGGTTTCTCAAGCATGGGTCTCTCCAGAGAGCAACTCTCCCCTTTCAATGAGCACCTGATAGGCTTTTCCGGAGCCCAGGTCCCTGTGGAGGGGATGATCGATTTGAATCTTACGCTGGGAGAAGACCCGAAGTGTGTCTGCATCCCGACCATCTTCGTCGTCGTGAAAACACCCTCTGCCTACAACGCCATCCTAGCCAGGCCCTCCCTGAACGCTGCCCGAGCCGTGGTATCCACGGCCCATCTACTAATGAAGTTTCCCACCCCTAACGGTGTGGGTCAAGTACGAGCAAACCAGGAGGTAGTCAGGCAATGCTACGCCACCAGCTTGGCCAGACCAGAAGCAAGCCGAGAAGCAAGCCGGGCACCCTCACAGCCGTCCTCGGAAAAAGGGAAGGAGAAAGAACACGCAGTAATGAACTGCGAAATCGTTGACTTGAGGGACGAGGTCCCCCAGAACCATCCGCAGCCCTCGGATGAGATGGAGGCAGTGGCCTTTCCTGGGTCGCCGGAGAAAACAGTGAACGTCTGCGCCACACTCCCTCCATCTGAAAAAGAAGCGTTGGTTCAATTCCTGTTCCGAAACAAAGATATCTTCGCATGGTCGGCATCAGACATGCCGGGGATTGATCCAAATATCATCTGCCACTTCCTCAATGTCGACGGAAGACCCGACGTCTTCCAAAAGAAAAGGAACTTGGGTCAGCAACGCCAGCAGGCAGCCAGAGAAGAGGTAGAAAAACTGCTGGCGGCAGGCTTCATCCGTGAGACCAAATACCCAACGTGGCTGTCCAACGTTGTCCTCGTCCAGAAGGCCAACGGCAAATGGCGTATGTGCGTCGACTTTTCCGACTTGAACAAGGCATGCCCAAAGGACCCATACCCGTTGCCTAGCATTGACAGACTCGTCGACGGAACCAGTGGCCATGCTACACTAAGCTTCCTCGACGCCTTCTCCGGATACAATCAAATCCGCATGGATCCGCGAGATGTGGAGAAGACTGCCTTCATCACGGACAAGGGGGTCTTCTGCTACGAGGTCATGCCATTTGGCCTCAAGAACGCCGGCGCCACCTACCAGCGGATGATGGACCTCTTCTTCCGGGACCACCTCGGAAAGAACATTGAGGTATACGTCGACGACATGGTCGTCAAGACAAAAGCCGGCGGAAATCACTTAGAAGACCTGGAGGAGATCTTCTCGATACTGAGGCAGTACCAGATGCGTCTCAACCCGTCGAAGTGTGCCTTCGGCGTCTCGGGGGGCAAATTCCTCGGATTCCTCATCTCCCAACGAGGAATAGAGGTTAACCCCGACCAGTGCAAAGCAATCATGGAGATGTCTCCTCCCAAGAACCCCAAGGAGGTGCAACGCCTAACCGGCCGGATCGCCGCTATTCATCGCTTCCTTGCCAGGTAGCGCCGACATTGATAGTCCTACTTCTCGACATGAGTAGTTAGTCAAAGGGGCGAATTCCCCCCTCCCCTCTCCCCATTTGCATTTACTTGCATGTTTGTAATCTCCTACCCGGACATACAAGCTCCGGACGCTGTACTCACGCTTGCACATCGCGAGCTTTCAACTACATTAATAAAGATTTTCTTCTTGTGCAAATACTTTATCTGTTTTACTTACCCGACGAGTACTAACAGAACGTGTAAAAATCACTAACCAGGTCCGCCGACCGCTGCCTCCCATTCTTCAAAACCCTCAAAGGATGAAAGAAGTTTGAATGGACGGAGGAATGCGATAGGGCCTTCTTGGAACTGAAGCAGTATCTGGCAAAATCGCCGATATTGACCACCCCCAGCCTGGAGATGCCGGTATACGTCTATCTCGCTGCTAACGACCAGGCAGTTAGCTCTGCGTTGGTTACCGAGGAGGGAGAGGAGCAAAAGCCCATATACTTCTCCAGCAAGGTCCTAACGCCCTCCGAATCGCGATACCACATGTTGGAGAAGCTAGCGTTCGCTCTGCTGGTATCTACAAGGAAGCTACGACCCTACTACCAGCAGTATCAGATTGTCGTTCGAACCGACCGACCACTACGGCAGGTAATCCACCAGCCCGATGTCGCCGGACGGCTATCCTACTGGGCCATTGAGCTCTTTGAGTTTGGACTCATGTTCCAACCTCGCAGAGCCATCAAAGGGCAGGCCCTAGCGGATTTTGTGGCTGAGATGACCTCGCCGGAGATACTCAGTAGCACTTGGGTGATACACGTGGATGGTGCCTCCTCGAATAAATCGAAAGGAGCCGGGGTTATCCTTGAGGCACCAGACGGGATGATCATCGAGCAGTCCATCGAAATACGCTTCCCGGCTACAAATAACCAGGCGGAGTACGAAGCTCTTCTAGCAGCATTGGAGCTGGCCCTCACGGTAAATGCGCAGGAGCTGACCGTCAACAGCGACTCCCAGTTGGTAGTCCAGCAGATGAAGGAGGAATTCGAGGCCAAGGAGGAAACCATCCTTAAGTACCATGCCAAAGCACGGCGCCTAGCCGCCAAATTCAGAAAGGTCGAGTTCCGACACGTCCCAAGGGACGTGAACTCCCGCGCCGACAAGTTGGCAAAGCTGGCCAACAAGCCCAATAAAGCAGGTAGGGACTCCATCATCTGTACTGCTCTGGAGCAACCCTCGATCAACGAGGAAGAAGTAAACCAGATCGAGGGGGTGTCTACCTGGATGACGCCAATCATAGTGTACCTCATGGATGGTACCCTCCCCGCTGACAAGACAGAAGCGAGGAACCTAACAAGAAGGGCTGCCAGGTATTTCCTATCCGGCGAAACCCTTTACAAGAAGGGATTCTCATCCCCGTCACTGAAATGTGTTCCCCCGGATGAGGCCAGCTACATCCTCCGCGAGCTACACGAGGGGGTATGTGGCTCCCACCAGGCCCCGGCAACCCTGAAAAGAAAAACGCTCCAAGCAGGCTTCTACTGGCCAGGGATCATCAAGGATGCGGACAAACTTGTAAAAACATGTGATAAGTACCAGCGCCACGGAAACATCATACACAAGCCGGCCGAGGATATGCATCCTCTGCACGCGCCGTGGCCATTCGATGTATGGGGCATAGACATCCTGGGACCATTCCCCCAGGCCACTAACCAGCGGAAATTCTTGGTTGTCGCCGTCGACCACTTCACCAAGTGGGTAGAGGCGGAGCCCCTAGCATCCATCACCTCGACGACAATCACCAAGTTCGTCCTAAAGAACATAATCACTCGTTTTGGCATCCCACACACTCTGATAACGGACAATGGGCGCCAATTCGTCAGCCAACAGTTCCGGGAGTTCTGCGAGAACTACCACATGAGGCTGAAAACCACATCCGTGGAGCACCCCGCCACAAATGGGCAAACGGAACTAGCAAACCGGATTATCCTCAAGGGAT
This sequence comes from Chamaecrista fasciculata, assembly GCA_003254925.1. NCBI lineage: Eukaryota > Viridiplantae > Streptophyta > Magnoliopsida > Fabales > Fabaceae > Chamaecrista > Chamaecrista fasciculata. Next base: position 6,428 of record QANZ01044768.1, read on the forward strand.
TGAAAAAACGCCTGGACAGCGCCAAAGGAAGATGGGTGGATGAACTGCCCTCGGTCTTGTGGTCTTACCGTGTTACTGATGGAGATTGTGCCTTAGGGTCAATCATCCTATAAATATGTTGGGAACATATCAATTAATTTATGGAGATAAATTAATGGTTATCATATTATTAGCATGTTTACTATGATAACAGTCCATGATTAATTATGAGATAGTTAATCTAAACTGTCCCTGGTCGCTCATTCGAGTGGGAACTTGAATTGAACCAAGACCAGCATGACCTCGGTGCATGGAGATGCACGCACTAGATGCTGGGACGAGAGTCATGGTGCAATTATGTAAGAGTTACAAGTTGCTGGACCGACCCGGAGAGTTCTGCATGGGTTCAGTCATTAGCTGGTCTCTCCTGTACAATCTGTCATGATGCCCTTAGACCTGAGGTCTTGACTATTCCGGCATTACAGTTGTCAAACTTTGGCTTAGTCTAACGTTATCCGTAACAGGGTAGCCATAAGGGCTGAGTACGGGTTTGGTTGATTGTCGTGCTGAGGAATGTGGTTGACCAAGATGGAATTTTGTCCCTCATAGAGATGGGAGATATTTAACTGGGCCCCTCGACGAGTCTGTCCAAGGGAATGTGTGGCCACACTGGATATTGGGACTTACTCAGGAGATCGAGAAAGTTGAGGTTTGGATTTTGGATGACATTCCCATGCCTAATCCTTACCGAAATATCGTAGGACAAAAAGGGATCTGAACATGATAGTACTAAGGTTAAGTCGTTTATGGGTTAGAACGATAACTCACGTGTCTTGGGTAGTCGTGATGGCTTGCTAGAGTCCGCTCTCGACTTGTAAGTCATGAGATGATTTACTGCCAACTTCACGTGGGGCCTGCTGGGTCACACACGAGCAGGAACCAGATGCCAAGCTGGAACACGAGTTAACCCTAATTCGTGGGTCACATTAGTGACACCGTTTAAGACATAGCTGATTGTGGGACATGAAGTCTTGTTTTGAATTAATTATCTACAGATATATAATATTTAGATTTGTGAGACAAATTTAAATGTATATATATGATAATTGTTAAATAGATAATTGGATTAGGCTATTTACAATTATATTCCTATTTATAATATTAGGGGAATTATAAATTAAATAATATTCCTAAGAGTTAGGAAATTATTAATTTATTAAATTCACTAATATTAGGACTAAATAGGTTGAGGTTGGCGCCTCACATATATAAGGAATTTAATTAATAAAATTGTTTTATTAATTAAAGTCATGGCTTGAAATTTGAAATTCAAATGAGATTTGATCTAGATTTCAAATAGATGAGTTAAATATATTAAAGTAATTTTTTTAATTCACAATTTATAGGGCAAGTCGAAATTCTAGGTCCATTGGATTTAAAATATTAATGTAATATTTTAATTCAATTATCTAGAGTTTGAGACTTGGTGAGATTGATTTAAAGATATTGTGGCAATTCTTTAATTCGATATTGTTTGAAAATAAATTAGTTATAACTTCCTAAGAGTTAGTTAGTTATTTTAATTCAACAAGATAAAATAGGGGAGATGGCGCATGGAGGGAGAGAGAGATTTGGGAAGATTTGATCTTCCAAATTGATTCTCCAAGATTGCATTTTGTTTCCAATTTTAATATTAAGGTAATATTTTAAATTGGAAATCAAGTCCTAAAATTGTGATATTAAGATATCATAATCTTATGGTTTGATAATTATATGATTTTAGGGTTTCCTAAAATTATAATTATCAAAGTCCCCAAACCCTATAAATAGGCAAGCCATAAGTCGACTTATACATGCCTAATCAAGAGAGAGAAAATTTCGATTTTCAATCTAGGTTAGTGAGAGAATTCACAAACTAGAGAATTGGATTCTTGAGAGTGAAATCACAAAAGGGTGAGAGCCTCATGCACATAGAAAAGTCGATTTAGCCTAGTTCTTCTTAGAAGGAAAAATTCGATTTTTCCCTTTGGTGAGGAGAGAGAGAAAACCGCATCCTTGCTTTCCTAGAGAGAGAAAGTGGCGCACAATATTAAGAGTTAATATTGTGTGACAAGGTTTTGTGGGATCAAGAAGAGTTCTTGATCAAGGCGCCATATAGTTCTTGATAATTCAAGAAGAGTTCTTGAATTAAAAGAACACCCGTAGATAAAGGTTTCAGATTCATTTGAGAAGTGAAGGAGGCTAGCACCTAGGCATCTCCAAACTGTTCGTGTGGATTACCGGCGGAGGAAGGACGCGTCACGTGGACTTCTTGGAAACGCCCCGTTCAAACTAAACGATTGAAACTCGTGAGGTATACCACTTAACCAAAAGTTTTAAATTCAGCTAGCGGATCCGTTCGGGAATTCTTGGACCTGGGCGTTTAGTTTTTTTTTAATTTACAAGTTTTACATGCTTCCGCTGCCTTAGGCGCCCTTGGATTCCCAACAGTTACGAAACAGACTGCAACCAAGGAAACCCCATACGCCTTGGCCTACGGCTGTGAAGCCATGATCCCTGCAGAAATTGGAGCAGCCTCCGACAGAGTCCTCTACTACGAGGAACAGCAAAACCAGGCCCAGCGCCAAACCTCCTTGGACATCTCCGAAGAGATGAGGGAGACAACACTAATCCGAATGGCGGCATACAAGCAAAGGATAGCGAACTACTTCAACACCAAGGTCAAAAAACGAACGTTACACGTCGGAGACCTGGTCCTGAGGGAAGTCGCCAACAATAGGGTCAACCCCGCGGAAGGCAAGCTCGGACCCAACTGGGAGGGTCCATACCGGATCTACGAAGCACTCCCAGGGGGGGCTTATCGCCTAGAAACCATGGGAGGAAATCATCTTCCTAACCCATGGAACATAGCCAAACTTAAGATATATTTGTCTCCATGACAAAATTCATGTAACTTTTTTCAAAGTTTAATGAAAGTCATATTTCTTCCTATTATCGCCTCTACTCTTTCTATTACGAATGACTAAACAGGCACTCAGTCCCTCACGCAGGCAGGGAGGGACGCCAGCCTACGCCTCGGACAATCGAGCTACCACGCTCCGCAGGTCAGAGTTACCTGCTCCGGCTAGCCATGTCACGAGTAACTCAAGGAGAAAACAACGTGACTCACACACAGTAACATGTCGTTACAAGTAAACCAATATGCGCCATAACGTATTTAAACGGCAAAAACTGCACAAAACGCCAACATTAGCAACACACTTTTTACAAATAAATCTTTTGTACGAGTCATTACATTACATAGAGTAAAAGCAAAGAATACAAAAAAAAAAAAGGGAGTTGGGGGGTTACAAGTCATTGCATCAGTGGGCAGTTACCTAGCCCCCGGCGTCGACACAGGCTCGTCAACCAGATAGTCCTCAGTCGAGGAATCTACCATCACGGAGTCATTCGGCGGAACATCTTCTCCAGCTTGAGCAGCCCCACCCTCCCCGTCACCGTTACCGCCAAACAGGCCCAACCCAGGCCTTTCACCCCGCCGGGAAGTGGACACACCTTTAGCAGTCGCGTGAGCACCGGAGACATTTACTGCCACCCCAAGCAGCATCCTCCCTACATCCAGTTTACCACCAGAGGATTCCCCTCTCTCAGCTGGGTCGGCAGGACGCTATGGACACTTCTCCAAGGGGCGAACTCGGTCCACGATCACTCCGTTGGCCACCTCCCGCATCGGGTGCACTTCGTCCAGACCTCGGGTAGCTTCCGGATTAAAGTGAACAACTTGCCGAACTCCGTTTATGAACCCCTTCTCATAGAAGCATCGACCCTCCCACTGGAGTTGAGCCCGTTCGTTTTCTAGGGTCTCCTCCAACCCCTTAGTCATCGCAGCAAGAGACAGACTGTGGGTTGTAGCCATCCGGCTCACGGCGACCTCATGCTCGCGTTTCAGCTCACTGATAAGGGTAGAATGCTCACGACGGAGGGCCTCCATTTCTGACACCCAGCGATTCCGCTGGACGGCAAGCTCCTCGGCAGACACCCGCGCAGCTTCTTCTCTCTCGGCGCGGACTTCCTGAAGACGAGTCTGAGAGGCCAACCGCTCAGAGGCCAAGGCATCCTCGGCTGCACACTTCTCCCCTCGGAGCTTATCCAGCGACGACTCGTAGCCCTCCACAAGGCTATCGAGTACTCTACTATGCTCCTCCGCCTGTGCTCTAAGCAACTCATCAGTCTTGGACACTCCCACGGCGCGAGCATCCTCCAGCTCCTTTAGCAACTTACTACGCTCGGCTGTAAAGTCTGTCACTTGTTTTTCCAGTAGGGCAACCCTCTTCTCAGACTCGGCTAACCGTGCCTTGTGCATCACATTCTTGTCCCGGATGTCCTCGAATTGCCGATACATCACTACCATCCGACAACAAGACTCCAAACCATGCTTAATGGCGTCGCCTGCAACGTCCCGAGGGATCTTCGCCACCATGGCATCCATTTGATCTTTGCCGGCCCGTATGCAGGACGACTCCATGAACAGGAAAGGGTTGATGCTGCTGCCCAAGATATCCGCCGGCAGCACTCCCCCCTTCGGCGCTGGCACCGGATATCGCGGATTCAAAACATCAGTGGGCTCCGCCGTCATCCCGCTCGACGGCCCTGCATCAGAACCCTCGTTTCCAGCCGGGACAGTTTTCTCCCCACCAACCGACGTATTCTCCCCATCTCCGGCAGGTGGAGTCACCCCCTCAGGTGGGATTGTAGCCCCTGCAGCAGTCGGGGCCACCTCCTCTGGCACATCGTCGTTCCCCCCACCGGTTAAAACTTCATTTCCGGGTAACACGGTACCTTCACCGATGTTCAAATTTTCATCTTCTGGTGGCAGGGTGCCCCCCCGGCAGGCAAGCCTTCATCTACTGGCGAGGATGTAGTCCCCTCAGTGGCCAGCACTTCATCCGACGGATGAACCCTCTCTTCTTCAGTTGGCAGGCTCCCGGAAATCCCACCTCCGCTGACCAGCTGGGTTATGGTCAACAGGTCCTCCCCGCCAGAATCATCACCAAACGACGACGCGCTGTCGACATCTATGACCCTTTCGTCGGGCCTTCCTTCGGCGTCGTCGTTACCCTCCAAGGCAGTTGGGTTGTCCGACGACCCCCTTGGGGCCGAATAATATTGAGATGACCCTCGACGCTTTAGAGCTATGCTGGGGTCCTCCTCGATTTCCTCCTCCTCCTCACATAACACCAACCTCCGCCTCTTCTCGGGGGGCCCCTCGTCCGACGGAGAACCACGAGCAATCGGTCTCGCCATAACAGGAGAGGCAACGGTCACCAACTGATCCGATGCCTGGGAGGCACCCCTCCCAAGAGGACTCTGGGCGGAGACGACCTTTTCTCTCTTCTTCTTCTTTGGGGGTGAGACATCCTTACCACCTGCTCCAACCACGGGAGGCACGAGGGGTAGACGGAGGGTTGCCGAAGACGCAGGCGTCAAAAAACCGTCACAGCAAGACGTGGCCCGAGTGAAGTACTCCAACCGACCACGGAATCCAAGGTGATGCATCACTGAAACAAAGAAGCATGCACAGAGCAATCAGGCAAAATAAACTCGGAAACAGAAAACAAAGGACAAACAGAGCATTTTCGGCCAACGCTTACCCCATGTTTTGTAGTCGTTTCCATCTTGTTTTGCCGTCGATAGCAGCACCTTGACGGCTCAGTGCTCTTCGACGCACAAGTTCTCCTTCGTCAACATCCTCTGACCGACGATCGGCTCCGACCAGGACAAAGGAAACAGAGGATGACCCTCGTCATCCAGATACCAAGGACGCCGATCAACCGGCTCCCAGGAAACAAAAAAATGGTAATCCAACCACTTTTTCACGCTACTGACGTTGGCAGATAAGACACTGTATCTGCCAGGCTTGTTCAGACTGTGGAGGCTAACCCATCCCCCGTTCTTACTCTCCACCCGGTATGACTAGAACAAAACCTTCGCGGTCAGCTCCACGCCCAGTTCTGCCGCAACATTCTGTAGAATGGCGAGAAGCCGCCACGAATTCGGATGCAACTGAGCCGGGCAACAGTTGATGTAGTTCAGGACTTCTATTTCGAAGTCCGAAAAAGGAAACCGTATACCCACATTTTGGAGCACATGCTCGTTGAACAGGAAGCCTCCTTCGTGTGAAAAACCGTACCTCTCACTACCGAAGCCCTCGACGCCTTCCTTAATGTGGCGGGCAACATGCCCCAACCTTCTCATGGGAGTACCCGGGGCAAAGTACGTCTCGTTCAGGTGGGCGAGTTCAGCAGGGTCTGCGAATCTCGACCTCTCCAAGGAAATTTTGGGGTCGATAGGAACATTGCAAGGTAACCCTTGTGGATTCGACCATGGCACAATGCCGCGAGCGCGGCGCAAAGCCTCGGCGCCATCAGCCTCCACGTGCGTCAGCTTCGATTGAATCTTCCACCACAGGTCAGGCTCCATGGTGGGACCTCCCCAGCCTACCTTCATTGCCTTCGTCTCGTTGACCTGAATCCCTCTCTTTGCAGCAGTCGTCGGGTCAAGATAGCGAGCGACTGGAATCCCGTCGTCAGGAATCGACGATGAGGCACCGTCTCTCCCCCCCTTGCGACTCGAAATTTTCTTCGAAGACTTCACCATGATCACTGGGCACAGCTCGCTTGAATGTTGGCTCTTGAGTTTTCTTTGGAGAAATCGTGGGAAGCGAAAAATTGGGGAAGAGAAAGAAATGGCGGTTTATAATGGAAAAAATAAACCGTACAAATTTTCAAAATAAAGTAGGCAGTTGAAAGGACGCTGCCGACGTCAGCAACTTGGGAAACCGTAAGCCGCATTAATAAAACTTCCTCCACACACTTCTCTCATTTTCCAGGCCACGTGTCACTCAGACTTTCCACCTTCCACGGAAAGAAGTCCAAAAGGCTCAGGGTATTCGGAAACCGAAGGCACCCCTCGGAAGCCGACGGCGCGGACACCCCCTCGGACCTTCCGGAGGGACTAGTGATGTGCACTCCTCGGAAGTACTCCTCGGAATCACCCCCCGGAAGCCGACGGCGCGGACACCCCCTCGGACCTTCCGGAGGGACTAGTGATATGCACTCCTCAGAAGTACTCCTCGGAATCACCCCTCGGAAGCCGACGACACGGGCACCCCCTCGGACCTTTCGGAGGGACTAGTGATATACACTCCTCGGATTTACTCCTCGGAATCACCCCTCGGAGGCTGACGGCGTGGACACCCCCTCGCACCTTTCGGAGGGACTAGTGATATACACTCCTCGGAATCGCTCCTCGGAATTAATATCAAGAACACAAGAGATACCCGGCGAGGAGGCAACCCAAGCAGGTTCCCTCCCACTCAAGCATTTAATGCCAAGATATTGGCATTAAATGCAAAGATCCCTGAAAGCACGTGACAGGACAAGAAGGACACGCAAAAGGACCGAAATGCCCCCTGCGCGCAGACCAAACAATGAAAAGCACTCTTGGCTATCACTGACAACCAGGAGGGAAGATTGGACATCCCACCGTACCCTGGCAGTGATAGCTGTCACATCAAAAAGCAGAAAGCTACACCAACCCCCTTTTTCCTCACACATCCCGAGAACACCCCTAACGTCTCAGGGAGACCTCGTATGAACATGGGACAAAAGGGAAGGGGGATAAAAGGAAAAAGGGGAGCCTTTTCTAAGGTAATGACTCTCATTCTAAAAAAAAGTCTATTCTCCATTTTCTCTCTGATCTTCTTTCTAACTTAAGCATCGGAGGAGAATCGCAGGGAACCCCCTGTGCCTTCTTGCTTGCAGGATCCGACGACCTCAAACCACCGAAGACTGCCTTTCTACTGTGAACTCAAGGTTAGATTTACGCTAATCCAGCTTTGTAGTTTTCAGCATGTATCTCCATACTCCGAGGTCATGCTAGTCTTGGTTCATTCTCGCTCCCACGAGAACAATTGACCAGGGACAAATTTAGATTAATTATCTCATAATTAATCACGGACGCTATCATGGTAAACATGCTAATAATATGATAAAAACATAATTTATCTTCCATAAATTAATCAAAATGTTCAAAACATTTACATAAAATGATTGGCCCTAGGGCACAATCTCCAACAATAAGTTGGTAAGTTCTCAAAGAAGGTATGAGGTGAATCCAGTTGTTACATGGGATGAGATGAAAAGAGTCATGAGGAAGAGATATGCTCCATCTTTCTATAAGAGGAGATATGATACGAAATATGAATCTGTTTTAGAGGTTTCTACACATGTAGAGAAAGTTCATGATATTAATTGTGTTGAATCTCTATTTGATGTGCAAGTTGAAGAGCTAATATAGCCAATATCTTCAAAAGAAGTTTGTGAGAAAAGAAAAGATGAAGAAAAAAGAGAGAGTGAGCTGGAAAATGAGAGAGAAAAAGGAAAAATTATTAAGAGCTCATCAGAAAAAATTCAAAAGAATGAAAAGAATGATTACCAAAAAGAGGCCGAAAAAGAGAAAAATGAAGTTGATGGCCCAATGGAGAGTAAAAATCAGAGTGATGAGGTAAAATGCTTTGATGAGAAAGAGAGATCATTCATTTTTACTAACACTAACAATTATTTGTTTAGTGGTGATGTTTCTTTGATGCAGGAACATGGATATGCGTTTCCAAAAGAAGATTTTGTTGATCATATTGATTTTGTGTTTGGAAAAAATTTGATTCATGGGAGAAAAAAGAACTATGGCAGCCAAAGAAATTCAAAGAAGAAATTGATTATAGCTTGGAACGTAGTTTTGAGCAGTCATTCAATTCTTTGGAGGGAGAATTTCATCTTACACCTCTTAATTTCTTATTTGATTCTATTAATTCTGGAATTGGGTGTGATGATTTTAATTTGAACTTTCATGTTAATATTGCTAATGCTTGTGGAAATTGTTCTTTCCATAAATTCTATGTACATGATAATTTTCTGTTTCATGGAAATAGGATTTGGATTCTTCCATGCTATTTACAAGAATTGTTTGTTAGAGAATCACATGAAACTATGGATGATGGGGGAAGTATTGTTGCTGGAGTATTGAAGCATATCTTTGACTCAACAAAAGACAGATCAAGAAGAATTTAAGGCGATGCTTACAAGATTAGCCTTCAAGGAGAATTTTTTTTTTTTAGCTAATTCATCTCTTTTGGATGCAGGTGAGATTCAAGGACGAATCTTCTTGAGGAAAGAGAGAATGATGCGAAATAAAAGGAGAAGGACATATTGCAAAGATATGGGGTCAAATCCTTTTGAAGAGAGAGGGGATAATGCGAAACACCATGCCAAAGGTTCACTACAAATCAAGTTGAAAACGTCATTTTCTTGATATGGGCTGAAAGTGGAGCTATGCAACATGATTTGTGCTCAAAGACCTGAATTTAAAGAGCTTGGACCAAGTGCTACATATATGAAGACTCATTTGGGCCTAAATAATCATATTTTGGGCTTAATTTGATGCTTGTATTTTGGGTTTTAATTATGTGCGAATTTTATTAAGTTTGGGCTAATGTATTTGAAGTCCATTAGTATTTTAAGACAATTTAAATCAACTTTCTTATTTTAATTAGTTGGGCTTCATGTTTAAAAGTCCATTAGGGTTTTATTATTAGTTGGTTTAGTGTTTCACGACCCATTAGGGTTTCTTTCAACTTAGAGTATAAATACTCCTTTAAGACCTTTTGTAATCCATATTTGAGATTTGAGTTTATAATATTGTGAGTTTGGTTTATCCAACTTGTGAGAGTGTTCTCTCTAGGGTTCTTCATTGAACTTATAGACTTATCAAGGCTTGATCATCCTTGTGGCGTCTTCCAACACTTCGGGTCTTTGTTCATTCGAGTTCAAGGGTTCAAGTGTGATCATCTAGGCCTTTGTTTAGCTTTCTTGGGGTTGTATATTTCAACTTGGTGGTGGGTTCGTGAGTTTTTCCCTTGTGGGTTCGCACCAATCTATTAATCGATATAGTTAATTTCTAATTGATGAGTTGTTGAGATTGTTATCCGTTGACATATGATGATGTGAATAGTAGAATGACATCTAGTATATTTTTTGATTTGCTAGGTTATTTTGGTATTATTTGTTATATATGTATGTCAAAATGTTTGCAAATTTGGATAAATTAGAGGATTTAAAACAAATTTCATATTTAAAATTTACTCCGGAGACAAATTTAACTATAAAACTTTTGTCTACAAATTTAATTTCAAAAAATAGCGATTTTTTAGACTAAATAGTAAAAAAATCTGATTTTGGAGAATTTTCTTGGGTATGCCTCATAGTGTGTAAAACCGGACCGGACCGGGCAGTCCGACCGACGAACCGGTGCCCAGTCCGGTCCGGTTGGTGCTTGCGTACCGGAATGCAAGCGAACCGGCGATTCGCCGGTTCAACTCGCCGGTTCGCTTGCAAACCGGCGTACCGTGAACCGGTTTAAACCGGTTCACATTTAAAAAAAAAACTCGAGGACTCGGCGGGTTTGAAGCGAACCGCTGAACCGGGACTCGGTTGATCTCGAAGCTTTTTGGTAGATTGAAGCAGATTCGAGAGATTGACACACAATGGAGTAGATCGATGTCAACACAGGCCAAAGAAGATTTATGAGCCAAGAACGAATTTGAGGGACGGAGAGACGATGGCACAATGAAAATAAAATTTTAAATCATACCTGCAAACTAGATTCAAGAGAGCTGAAAGGGAAGACTAAGTGAGAGACTCAAGATTTGAGGAGCAATGGTGAGAGACAATGAGAGAAGCAACAGATGCAAAGAAAGAGAAAGTGAGAGAAGCGGCTGCATTTTTGGAAGTGAAGAGGCGGCAGCAAAAGTGAGAAAGAAGAGTTGAGGTAAGCGTGAAATTAGGTTTAAGTTTGACATGAGTCATAATATCATTTTATTTTACATTAAAAAATTATTTGGCCATGATTCTTTTTATTTTTTATTTAAAACTCTAATGAATTGTTTTTTTTTGGCCGAATAATAAATTGTCATCATGATTTATTAATTATTATCATTATGAATTTCCATTATAGTTATAATTTATATTTTAAATTTTTTATTAAATTTTGATATATATATATATATATAAAATTTGAACAGTGTATATATTGACTCAGTGAATTATGGTTATGTTTAATTTTTATTTTATATTTAAATTATTGTAAAATATTAATGTGTATCTGATGAATATGTATATCTAAAAATATATTTTTTAAGTAAACCGACTCAACCGGTTGAACCAGTGACCCAGCGGTTGAACCATTGAACCAGTGACCCGAACCCTTCGCCGGTTCAATTGCCGGTCCGGTATTTTGCACTATGGTATGCCTAAATGAGATCCAACTTTTCAAAATTTCTTTTCCTTCCCCCAAATTTTCAGAAAATCACAAAAGATACCCCATCTCCATTTAAAAGCAACACACACGATGGTGTCCCCATTCTTTTGGTCCTCACTCACGCTCTCTTCGTCTCTCTCTCACAAAACACCGCCACCCACTCTTGCTCCTCGGCCAGACGCCACAGTCGCCGCCCAAGGTCATTGGAAAATCACCGCCGACGATCTCCGTTTGTGGTGCGCCGTCATCAACCTTCTCCTCCCTCTTTTGGTAACTCTTCTCTTCCATTTTCATCTTGTCTTGCCTTTTTCTTCATGTAGCTCTAATTTTATGCTGTTTTCTCATCAGTTTGTGATGCTCTAAACATTCTTAAATCATTATTTAACACTTGGCTCCTCAACCACCAATTATTTTGGACACGATAAATGGCATGGGACATTTTGATTTCTAGTTGTTTGGTCCAATATGTAGAGTTGCGTTTTTGTCTGTTTTTCTTGAAATTACTACTGCATAATGATAAAATAACATGTATTTAACATTCCTAACTAACGTATTTGATTTATATTTTATGTTCGAAGAATGATCTTTGAGTTGTTGAGATTGTTATCCGTTGACATATGATGATGTGAATAGTAGAATGACATCTAGTATATTGTTTGATTTGCTAGGTTATTTTGGTATTATTCGTTATATATGTATGTCGGTAGGCTTATGACTTGGGTTAGACTCATGTCCGTGCCATTTACTGTTGGAGATTGTGCCCTAGGGCCAATCATTTTATGTATATGTTTTGAACATATTGATTAATTTATGGAGATAAATTATGTTGTTATCATATTATTAGCATGTTTACTATGATAGCGTCCTTGATTAATTATATGATAATTAATCTAAAACTGTCCCTGGTCGATCATTCACGTGGGAACGTAAATGAACTAAGACCAGCATGACCTCGGTGTATAGAGATACATGCACTAGATGCTTCTCGAGAGTCATGGTGCAATTATGTAAGGGTTACAAGTTGCTGGACCGACCCGGAGAGTCCTGCATGGGTTTAGTCATAAGCGAGCCTCTCCTGTACACCTGTCACGATAGCCTTAGACCTGAGGTCTTGACTATTCCGGCATTGTAGTTGTCAAACTTTGGCCTAGTCCAACGTTACCCGTAGCAGGGTAGCCATACAGGCTAGGTACGGGTTTGGTTGATTACCGTGCAAAGGAATGTGGTTGACCAAAATGGGATTTTGTCCCTCATTAAGATGAGAGATATTTAACTGGCGCCCTCGATGAGTCTGTCCAAGAAATGCGTGGCCACGCTGGGAATTGGGACTAACTCAGGAAATCGAGAAAGTTGTGGTTTGGATTATGGATGACATTCCCGTGCCTGATCCATGACCAAAATATCGTGAGACAATAGGAATTATGACAAGGTGGTATTTAGGTTAAATCGTTAAAAACGTTAAAGCGATAACTCGCGTGTTTTGGGTAGTCGTGATGGCTTGCTAGAGTCCGCTCTCGACTTGTGAGTCATAAGATGACTTGCTGCCAACTTCACGTGAGGCCTGCTGGGTCACACATGAGCAGGATCAAGATGCTAATTTTGGGACACGAATTAGGGTTAATTCGTGAGTCACTTTGGTGACACAATTTAAGACATAGTTAAATGTCTTAGGACATTAAATCTTGTCTTAAATAAATATCTATGATTGTGGTATTTAAAATTGTTGGACAAATATAAATATATATATATATTAATTGTTAAATAGTTTACAATTAAATTCTTGTTTAAAATATTAGGGAATAATAAATTAAATAAGTTTCCTAAAAGTTAGGAAATTATTGATTTATTAAATTCACCAATATTAGGAAAACAAGAGATGAGGGTGGCGCCTCTATTATCTTAATTTTATTAATGAAAATGTTTTATTAATTAAATAAAGATAAGAAGAATATCTTTTGAAAAGATATGGGATTTGAATTAAAAGATATTAAAGTAATATTTTTATTCAATATTGTTAGGAATTAGTTATAACTACCTAAGAGGTTGGGTTGCTATAGAATTCCTCCTAGACTCTAAGAGGATGGCGCCATATCTTGTTACTTGGAGTGCAAGATTTGATCTTGCATTTTAAGTTTAAAGATATGGGCAAATTCGATTTTATGATATATAATATTAAAGTAATATTTAAATTATAAAATCAATTCCTCATGACTCATTCCAACCAATAGGATTTGAGCAATGAAGATTTGATCTCAAGATTTGATTTTGAGTCTCAAATTTAAATTGCCACCTATTGATTTTTGAATTATAATATTAAGTTTAATATTATAAATCAAAAGATATATTGAGATATTTTAAGATATCCAATATCTTAAGGATTTACTAATTGGATTAGGATTCCCTAAGATCAGGAATGAGGAGACTATAAATAAGAGGCCTAGGCGCCTAACTCAAAACACACATCAATTCTTGGTGAGACTAAGAATTCGCCTAGTGCCCCATTGAGAGTAAAAATTCGCCAAGTCCTAATATTGTGAGAGTGAGTCGATTTTCTTGAAGAAAGAGAGTTAGACCTGCACCTGATAATATTAGTACATCCCAATCAATCTTGAGGATCAAGAACAGTTCTTGATTATTCAAGAATCATAGATAGAGTTCCCGTATTCACTTGGGAAGAAGTGAAGGAGGCTAGCACCTAGGCATCTGCCAAACTGCTCGTGTGGATCACCGGTAGAGGAAGGACACTCGGAGTGGACTTCTCAAATTCGCAAACACGATAAGTCACCGATTGAAATATAGGTAAACATCTTTACTTTCCTAGTATAAACATAATTAGTGGATCCTGGAAGGAATCACAGAGCTAGCATATTTAATCAAGTTTTTTTTTATTTTCTTCCGCTACGCTCCCTCTGTGATTTCCCAACATTTACGTGCTCCCACAGAGGGTAGGTCGTGATAGGTACAATATGTTTGGATGGAATTTCAATCCATCCTTTTATATTTTTTGCTACAAAATTGGCCCCATATGTTTTTCATAATTGTTTATTTTTTGGTCTCAACAAATGAATTTAGTTATATCTCTCTCGTTTCAAATTCAAATGCAACGAGTTGGAGTTACATGTTGATTTTAACGAGTCTTTTTCTATCTAATTGGGGCTATTAGTAAACAAAGTTAAATCGAAACCGAAAGTGGACCACTCATTTTATGATCAAATGAGAGAAGTTAATCATATTTCGGAGCTACAAGTTACTCTTGACAAGTTATTTTTTTATCTAGTTGGGATCATCAGCAAATGAGATCAAATCAGGTCCCAAAGGTGGGTTTGAGGCCAAAAAGTAAAAAAAAATTATGGAAAATTGGTCCCAAATCCACTTTTGGGCTAGATTTAACTTCATTTGTTGAATGTCCCAATTGAATAGAAAAATGACTCGTAAAGAGTAATCCGTAAATTCGAATTCATTACATTCAAACTTAAAAAGAGAGAGATATGACCAATTTCACTTGTTTGACCATGAAATGAGTACCCCACTTTCGGGCCCGATTTGAAATTGTTTATTGACAGTCCCAATTAAAAAGAGAAATGACTTGTCAAAAGCAACATTTATATTCCAATTTGAAACTAGAGAGATATAATCAAATTCAGTCGTTAGGATAAAAAAAATGAAAAATTATCAAAATATGTAAGATCATTTTTACAACAAAGAGAATATAGAGCTTGATTAAAATTGACCCCAAAAACATAGGACCACAAGTGCAATTATGGGCCGAAATCAAGGCAGTCAAGATTTAGCTTTAAATCGTAAGATCTTGGTCTTACGATCTTGCAAGACCAATCCTAGTTAAATCAGATGCAGGATCGATTTTGACCAAGATCGGAGCAAAATCGCTTGTTTGTTCGTAAGATCGATCTTACCGATCTTGTATAAATTTTTTTTCCAAGTTTTTTTTTTTAAAAAAAAAGGCCCAATACGGATATTTTTTGTTTTCAACTCCAAAAACACAAAAAAAAATC
>QANZ01044769.1:0-25426 GCA_003254925.1 Chamaecrista fasciculata
TTATCATTGATATTGGACTAGAAAGCTTATCTTGATATTTGGTTAATTGGTTATTATATGGAAAAACTTTAAACTTTGATAAATTTCATAGAGTAGTTTTAAATAATTTATTGAACCAAATTAGTTCTTTATTGTTAAAGAAGGTGATTATATCATAATCTTGAGGAGGATGAAGATGGTGGGTTGTCCTTCGTCATCGTTGTACTAAGCAAGTTCTCCTTCCATGTTGCTCTGTTATTATGTATGCTACCATCCATCCTCGTCTATTCAATCGCGGTTTGCATTACATATTAGTAAAATATTTATATGCAGTTCTTTATATCTTTGCTATGAGGTTCTCCCAATCACAAGCTTCAATTACACTCTCTCTTCAATGATTGGTTGTGGAAAAAGTTGTATTTAATACTCTCTCTATCATGATTGGTCATGCAAAACAAATTTTCCACATGTCATATTTTCATTGGGGAACCTTATAGCAAAGATGTAAGGATCTGCATATAAGTTTTTCCCATACATACTTCCCTGATATTGTAACTTGGCTAATTTCTGCTGATAAAAAAAACAAAACCTTGGTGGTTAATGTGTGGGTTTGCTTGTTTTTTTTTCTTCCTCTGCTGTAAGATTTACCAAATTGCATAATTTGCTTCCGTATTATTCTTCTCAATTAAATAGAACCTTTGACTGTATGGTGGATTACTGGATTTGTTTCTCTTGTCTAAAATTACTATTAATCACTAATGTAATCTCAAAACTAATTAAAATCTTGATGATTATATAAATTCTTCTCTGTTATTGCCCATGCTAGCTGTATAAGTTTTAGAAATTTATTACAAAATATTTCTTTTAAAAAAATAAATACTTTTTTTATATACAAAAACCAGCTAACTGAACCAGTCGGTTTGGATTGGTTTGGTGGATACTCAAATGACTGTATGGATGACATTAAATAATCAATTAATCCCATTCGCTCCCCTAGCTTTCGTCTCTCGATACACAATATTAAGTTTTTTTATCTTCATTGTATAACGTTAAATAATCAGTTATTGATACACTATATATATATATGTTTTCATATCCAACTGTACAATTTTGATATGGACAATATAAAATTACTCACATCAGACATCCAGTATATAGAAAATAAATAAAAGAAATTATGACTGAAGTCACATGACAAACCAAGAGATCCAAGAGATCTAGAGGCACATGTAAGTGTAAACCCCACATCGGGTAGTGATACAAGCATTCCGCCCACCCCCATCTATAAATAGATCCCCACAACTCTTCATCAAATACATACTAGCTTTGGATTCGGAAGAGATAAATCTACCGTCTCTCAAGAGCCTCATTCGTGTTGTTTTGCCTCAAGAGGTAAGTCTCTTTTCTCTCTATTTATTTTCTTATTTTCTTATTTTTGTTTTATTTATTTTTTAATTTTAATTTTATTTATTTTTGTTTATTATTTTTTTTAATTTTAATTTTTTATTTTTTGGTTTATTATTTTTTTAATTTTAATTTTAATTTTTTTATTTTAATTTTATATTTTTTGTTTATTTTAATTTTTTTTAATTTTTTAATTTCAAATTTATTTATTTTTGTTTTGTAATTTTTTATGGTTGTTTTTATTTTCTTTCTAAGTTGCATGATGCTCATTTCATTTTTGGTCTTAGGATAGTACCCTAATCTTTTCTAGATCTTTTCACTTAGTTTATAAGGACGTGGATGATTTTTGTTTGTAGACTTATATATAGGATTTTTTTAAAAAAAGAAGACTTTTTTAATCAACCGTGAAACTCAATTTAAATGCAGGAGTGGAACTTTAGTTACCTACATATAGCATCAAAGATATGAAAGCTACTAGTAGCATGCATGAATGTATTGAAAAATTGACAAAGCAAAAGTTAATTTCGTGTATTATCTATGTGTTTTTATAATTGTTTGAGATAATGACTAAATTACATGATACTAATCTTAAGGCTTATTCAGGAATGTATATATTAGTCTGATGTTATTTTAATTTTATCACATTGTTTTATCATATACCTTGTCTCCCATTTTTATGTCATTCTCCTTCAATCATTTTCATGCTCAAATATATTAATATATGTATACTTTATATCATCTTCTATTTGCAAGGTAAATCTTACTTTTATGTTGCGATAAACTATCATCAAGTAGTGTTATTTTGTCAAATTAAATTTATTTTATTAATAATAATATATAGCTCTCGTGATTATGACTTGATAATGACTTATAAATATCATTTATTCTTTCATTGCAGAAGTTGTGTAAAAAAAGGTGCAACAAACTCTTCCATTTCTATTTGGAATTTTGAAATGAATGAAATTTATTTTGAGAATAAAAGGGCAATAGTACCAGTGATACTAAAGCCATCTGGTAATTTGAAAAATAAAAAATGTCGGCATTACCTGGAATTATGTGATTTGTCCAAATCACTTCAAAGATGCAACAACAAAACTCAGATTGGCTGGCGGGTGTGATTTGCTTGGGAATATCATGAAGTCTGTAGAGTTGTATAACTCTAACAATTGGACTTGGGAGATGCTTCCAAGCATGAACAAGGCTAGGAAGATGTGTTCAGGCGAATCACCACACACTTACAAAGACTTGAATTTAAACAGCTTGGACCAAATGCTACACATATGAAGACTTATTTGGGGCTAAATGTTCTTATTTTTGGCATAAAATGTTTTTATTTTTGGTTTTATTTTAGTACGAATTTTATTAATTTTGGCTAAGTCATTTGAAGTCCATTAGTATTTTAAGACATTTAAACCAGCTTTATTATTTTAATTAGTTGGGCATCATGTTTAAAAGTCCATTAGGGTTTTATTAGTTTGGGTTTAGTGTTTCATAACCCATTGGGATTTCTTTTGTCATGGAGTATAAAATACTCCCTTAACACTATTGTAATTTCAGATTCGAAGATTTGAGTTTATGATATTTGTGAGTTTGGTTTATCCAACTTGTGAGAGTAGATTCTCAGTTTTTTTATTTTAATAATATAATAAAATATTTTATTTATTTCAATACTCAAGAAAATTTTTAATTTCCCAAATGAGTTACGCGATTGCAGTACACGATTTTGGGTTTATGTCATCTATTCAGCTAGTGCAATGTGGCACTGGCTGACAAAAATTTAATTTTCCTTTTTAAAAAAGTTCCTTAAAATTGCACCTGTACAACACAATTTCAGAATGGTGTAGACTGATTATCTCAATCTGAAATCGTGCTGCTCTACCACAACATGAAGAAAATTAATGAGAAAGAGAGAGTGGAAAGAGAAAGAGAAAGAGATGGTGGAAAGAGAAGAAGAGAAAGAGAGAAAGAAAGAGAAAGGGAGGAAGAGAGAGACAGAGAAAAAAGAGAGAAAGAGGGAGAGAGCAAGAGAGAGACGGAGAAAGAGAACAAAGAGAGAAAAGAAGGAGGAGAAAAAATGTGAGTATTAATTTTTTTTTTGACAGATGAGTGAGTTGACAACCCAGTCTCTAAAAAATTAAAATGTAAAGTTTAGACTTTGAAAATTCAAAATGATATACATATTAGTCTATAGAGTATACCATTTTAATCTTTCAAAGACTAAAAAATATACCATTTTAGTTTATTTAAAAGAATTAATCAATTTAGTTTCTAAAATATCAAAATGGCATATTTTTTAGTCCTTGAAAGATTAAAATGGTATACTGATATCAGTCAATTTTAGTCCATTTTAATCTTTCTAGGACTAAAAAATATACCATTTTAATTTATTTAAGAAAATTAATCAATTTAGTCTAATCCCTAAATTACTGATATCAGTATATCATTTTAATCTTTCAAAGACTAAAAAATATACCATTTTAGTTTATTTAAAAAAATTAATCAATTTAGTCTCTAAAAGATCAAAATGGTATAGTTTTTAGTCCTTGAAAGATTAAAATGGTATATTGATATCAGAAATTTTTAGTCCATTTTAATCTTTCAAGGACAAAAAAAATACCATTTTAGTTTACTTAAAAAAATTAATCAATTTAGTCTAATCCCTAATTTACTGATATCGGTATATCATTTTAATCTTTCAAGGACTAAAAAATATATCATTTTGATTTTTTAGAGACTAAATTGATTAAATTTTTAAAATAAACTAAAATGGTATTTTTTTTAGTCCTTGAAAGATTAAAATGGTATACTGATATAGACTCTATGTAAATCATTTTGATCTTTCAGGGATTAAATTGTACATTTTAATTTTTTAGAGATTGAGTTGTCAACTCACTGATCTTTCAAAAAAAATTAATGACTCTCATTTTTTTTCTTCTCTTCTTCCTCTTCCTCCTCCTCCTTCTTATTTTCTCTCTTTTCCTTTCTCTTTCTTTCCCTGTTTCTCTTCTTCTCTTTCCACTATCTCTTTCTCTTTCTCATTCCACTCTCTCTTTCTCATTAATTTTCTTCAAATCGTGCCAGAGTAGCACGGATTCATACTGATACAATCAGTCTGCATCAGTATAAAATCGTGCTTATTGGTGTAATTTCAGGGGATTTTTTTTTTAAAAAAATAAATAAATTTTTGTCAATCAGTGTCACGTGGCACCAGCTGATTAGATGATACAAACCCAAAATCGTTTCATGCACACGCGTAACCCATCTGGGTAAATAACAAATTTCCTTGGATATTGGAATAAATAAAATAGTTTATTATATTATTAAAATAAAAAAATCGTAGAATCTCTCTAGGGTTCTTCATAGAACTAACAGACTTATCAAGCCTTGATCATCCTTGTGGTGACTTCTAACACTTCGGGTCTTCGTTCGTTCGAGTTCAATGGTTCAAGTGTGATCCTCAGAACTTTGTTTAGCTTTCTTGGGGTTGTATATTTCAGTTTGGTGGTGGGTTCGCACCATTTGGTATCAGAGCTTCAACCTAAACTCAGGTCATATCCTTTATTTCGCTTTCTGTCCATTCATAAATACCTTTCTGTTCGGCCACTTTTTGGTGGAGTTTTCCGACGTGTAACTGGTCATTTTTATAGTTCAAAATATGATCTTTTTTCTCATTTTGAAATCATAGAAATCGGAGTTTTCTACATCAAGTTATAGTCGTTTTTTAGAATCAAGGTTTTTCTGGAATTATGGGCTAAATTTTGCTAGTTCTTCTATTTTTGGTTAATTCCTTGTTATTTTTAGTTTGAAGAAAAAAGAGATACAAAAAAAAAAGTGAAAAAAAATTAGAAGGAATTACCATTATTCTAAATGTCTTATTGTCTTCTTCTCTTAAATTCATTGTTTGATTACCCTTTTCTAATTTTTCAAATTCTTTTAGTGTTGGGTTGACTTTGCAATTTGTGATAGTTTTGAATCAAGTCACCTAGTTCTTTAAAGAGCCTCAAGAGGAACCAAGAGTGGTAAAGGGAAAGANAAAAAGAAAAAAATTAGAAGGAATTACCATTATTCTAAATGTCTTGTTGTCTTCTTCTCTTAAATTCATTGTTTGATTACCCTTTTCTAATTTTTCAAATTCTTTTAGTGTTGGGTTGACTTTGCAATTTGTGATAGTTTTGAATCAAGTCACCTAGTTCTTTAAAGAGCCTCAAGAGGAACCAAGAGTGGTAAAAGGAAAGAGTGTATGAGATCATTAGAGTGGATAAAAGTCTTCTAAGTGTGAAATACAAGTGTTCATTGGTGAGGATATTTATTTCACTGACATATTTTCTCGCAGCTTTTCCATGGCTAATGTTGAGGAGGCTTCAAGTGGTGGAGGAAATTAATGGAACATTGAGCATACTCTCAATGTAATGTCATGACAATTAGATCGTTGGGAAGGTATGTTCAGACAATCTGATTTTGGAGTAAAAAGAAGACATAGTGAAGACAAACATGTTAGAAATATTTATCATGAGAGGAGACATGGAATAAATAATTTGGAGAGAGAAATAGGCAAGATGAAAACCTTGGAAGTGCAAAAATGAAAATACCACTATTTAGAGGCAAGGATGATTCTAATGTCTATCTAAAGTGGGAGGAAAAGGTAGAGAAGGTATTTCCATGTTATGAATATTCCGAAAAGAAGAAAACTAGAATTGTTTCTTTTGCATTTTCTGATCAAACTGTTGTTTGGTGGGATAAGAAGGTATGAGGTTGGTCCTATTGTTACATGAGATGAGATGAAAAGAGTCACGAGGAAGAGATTTGCTTTGTTTCACTATAAGAGTCATAAATCTGTTTTAGAGGTTTCTACACATATAGAGAAAGTTCATGACACTAATTGTGTTGAATCTCCATTTGTTAGAGATACTCTTGATTTTCTTGGCAAAGAGATAGTAGAGCCAATATCTTCAAAAGAAGTACGTAAAGAACAATTGAAAATGATGACAACTTCATGTGGGAATTTGAATCGTGATGAACTTTAAATAAATGAAAGAAAAGAGGAAGAAAAAAGAGAGAGTGAGCTGCAAAATGAGAGAGAAAAAGAGGAAAGTATTAAGAGATCGAAAAAAGAAACTCAAAAGAGTGAAAAGAATGATGAGGAAAAAGAGGCTGAAAAAGAGAAAAATAAAATTAATGACCCAATGGAGAGTAAAAATCAGAGTGATGAGGTAAAATGCTTTGATGAGAAGGAGAGATCTTTGATTTTTGCTAACACTAACAATTATTTGTTTAGTGGTGATGTTTTTTGATGCAAAAACAAGGATATATATGTGTTTCCAAAAGAAAAATTTGTGGATCATATTGATTTTGTGTTTGGAGAAACATTTGATTCATGGGAGAAAAAGGAGCTATGGCAGCCAAATCAATTCAGAGAATAGTTTTGACATTTTTTGGAACATAGTTTCAAGAGCTCATTAAATTCTTTGAAGGGAGATTCTCGTATTACACCTATAAATTGCTTATTTGATTCTTTTAATTCTGAAATTGGGTGTGATGATTTTACATTGAGTATTTTTATGGTGTCGTTGTTGCTAATGTTTTGATACAATATAAAATTACAGACTTTTTCCATTGGCAACAATAGGAGCATTGGACATATTTTGTCATTGAACCTGGTGATTGGGTTTGGATAAAAATCAATAATCATAGGAAGCAAAAGTTTGATTCTTCAAGACATAAGCAGAGGAGAAATAACGGCGATGCTTACAAAATTAGCCTTCAAGGTGAGAAAATTGTTGATGCTAATTATGATGTTACTAATTCATCTCCTTTGGATGTAGATAAGATTCAAAGACAAATCTATTTTAGGAAAGAGGGAATGATGCGAAATAAAAGGCAAAAGATATATTTCAAAGATTTGAGGTCAATCCTTTTGAAGAGAGAGGGGATGATGTGAAATACCATGCCAAAGGTTCATTGCAAAGAATGTTGAAAACGTCACTTGCACAATATGGACCGAAAGTGGAGCTATAAACATGATTTGAGCACAAAGACTTGAATTTAAACAGGTTGGATCAAATGCTACACATATGAAGACTTATTTGGGTCTAAATATTCTTATTTTGGGAATAAAATGTTGTTTTTATTTTGGGTTTTATTTTGGTACAAATTCTATTAATTTTGAGCTAAGTCATTTAAAGTCCATTGTGGGTTAATTAGTTTGGGTTTAGTGTTTCATGACCTATTAGGGTTTCTTTTATCATGGAGTATAAATACTCCCTTAACACTTTCGTAATATCATATTTGATATTATGAAAATGTGAGTTTAGTTTATCCAATTTTTTTAGAGTGGATTCTCTCTAGGGTTCTTCATAGAACTAACAGACTTATCAAGACTTGATCATCCTTGTGACGTCTTCTAATACTTCAGGTCTTTGTTCGTTCTTGTTCAAGGGTACAAGTGTGATCATCTAGGCCTTTGTTTAGCTTTCTTGGGATTGTGTATTTCAGTTTGGTGGTGGATTCGTGGGATTTTCCCTTATGGGTTCGCATCACTTGTTTGCTTAATAATTTGTTGTAGTAACACTTGAGAATATTTTCAATTATTCTGTCTAGATTCACACTTCTTTTGAATTATGTTTCTTGCCCAATAGGAAAAGAAAAAAAAAGATTTTTGATGTTTACTCCTTTGTTCGCCAAGATACAAAGTGCCTTGAAAAGGAAAAAAACAAAAACATAAGAAAACAATGATAAAGGGACAAAAAAAAATGGTCATGCATATGAGTTCTCAAGTGGATAAAGAGTAGATTAGTAGTCCTCTAAAGTATGTCGAAATCTGAGTAAACGCGTGTGGTATGTCAAAATAGTTTATATTAATCATATTCATGCTCGAAACCTTTAAAATTCAATTAAAAAAAAACAATGGAACAATCTGACTTCACTACCAAACCCAACCTATATAGTAGTAGACAATACAAAGAAAAGAAAAGAAAAGAAGGAATCAAGATTAGGAACATTACCAATATAGTAATTTTAAGTTTCATCAAGTTTGGAAGTCCACTCAACCCTTCTCTTTCATCAACTTTCCAACAGAACTAAAATATATTTTAAATTGAATCTAACACTAAAATTCAAATACAATCAAGATTTGAATCAAGATTTACCAAGTTGCCCTATGTAGAGTGGTATGAGTGACAACGCCGCTCCCTATTCCGTTCGAAGCCACGAGTTGTAACGAGTCTCCCCACCTTCAACGCACCTGATTATGTTCGCACCTGATTCCTTCCTTCTTTCTGTCAATCAAAATAAGGTTGTGTTTTGTACATAGTTTAACTTGAAAATGACAAAATAAATAATGAGTAAACTATTAATTAATTTAATCTCTTTTATTTTTTTTAGTTAAACCATATGTTTTTTCCGCTTAACCATGTAACAGTTTAGGAGAAGATTAATCTCCTTTGAGCCAGGAGCGAACAGTTAAAGTTCCCATAACAATATAAACTCCAGGGATAAAACCCTGGTTCTCTCATGTGTGGAGTGCAACTCGCTTACCGCTATATTAAATCATTGTTGGTCTATTAACTTAATCTCTAAATTATATAGAAAATCTCAGTTTAGTACGTCCTTAAATTTGGTCGAAGTAAAATTTTGGTCCCTTATCTTTGGCACAGGTTGTACTCTAGCCCCTTATATTTTTTCTTGTCATCTTAGTCTTATATTTTTCTCAAAAATTTCACTTTTTGGTCCCAGAAAATATACCCTTTGGTGCCTCCTCTAGTATATATATAGGTAATATTTTTTGTAGTATAAAAATATAAAATAAAATTAAAAGACAGTAAAGAAGAAAAATATATAATCTAGTCCCCAAAAATTTACAATTCAGTACTCAAAAATTACATTTTGGTCCCTCCCTCACACCTCCAATCTCCTTTTATACCGTTACTATAATCTCATTTTATAACTTCTCCTTTAACACAAATTTTGAGGCAATTTTTTATCATAATTAAGTACTAGTAGTATATATTTTGTTATGTATATAAACTATCTAGGTAAGGTAGTAAGTTTATATAACTTTGATGTATATAAAGGTCAAAGGGTCATTTTAGCCCTAAATGTATGTGCTAATTATCATTTTGGTCTATTATGTTTTAAAATGTTCATATTGGTCCTAAATGTTGGCAAAATGATTCATTTTGGTCCTAAATAATGTTAAAATGTTTCATTTTGGTCTCAAAATATTAAATTTGGTCATATTTTTCTCGTCTCTCATATCAAATTCAAAGGACTTGTTAAGAGGGACTTGTAGCTCTATATTCGTCGCGTTAGAATTTCAAACGAGAGAGATATGTTCAACTTTGATTGTTTGACCATGAAACGAGCAATCTACTTTTAGGACTAATTTGACCTCGTTTATTGACGACTCCAACTGGATAGAGAAAGTACTCTTCAAGAACAATACGTAGCTCTAAATTCATCATATTTGAACTTGAAACAAATCATAATTAATAGATTGAGACCAAAATGAAAAATTTTGAAAACAATGGGTATTTGCAAGTATGGTCATAAATATTAATAACAATGAATATACAGATAGATAGAGACGGATTTAGAGACTGAATTAATCTGTGTCTTGTTGTAAATACCCTCTAAAAGAAATCAAACCTTCGAAGGACAAACACGGTATTCTATCATTTTCCTTTTGAGGAAGGATTCTATTAGGTCAAAGTATGCTTTTTGTGTCATATCTTTTGCTCAAGTCTCAATTTGGTCTCGTATTTTTTTTTCACTTTTGGTCTCATATTTTTTTGTCATATTGCAGATCTGGTCATATATCTTTTGATCAAGTTGTAGAATTGATCCTAAATATTTGCAAAAGGTTCCAAATTATAGGACTAACTGTAGAACTTTTTTTAAAGATATGGGATCACATCTTCAAATATATATATATATATATATATGGGACCAATTGTGCATCTGACCAAAAGATATTAGACCAAAAGTTCAACCAAAAAATATATGGGACCAAATTGGAACCTAAGCAAAATATATTACACCGAAAGTGCACTTTGACCATTCTATTATGATTCACTCCCTTCCCTAACGCCCCACAACACATGAGAATGTTTCAACTTTCAACTTTCAAGCTTCACACTCACAACGCTGTGACTCCCTCCATCTCGTCGACAATCTACCACTCCTTGCCGCCGTCAACCACCACAAATAGTCGTCGCCCATGAGACCCCAACGTCTTCCACCACCCTCTTCACCCTAGCCCCCCGATTCGTGTGTTTTGTCCCTCCCATTTTCTCTTGGGTCAATTTTTTATTAGTCTTTAGATTCTTTCTGGTTTGGGCTATTGATTAATAATTAGTGTTGATTCTAGGTATTTCGTTCACCCTAGAACAATTATTTACATTTTGGTTCCCTTTTCGTAATTTTTCTTAGACCCAATAAAATTTAGGGTATTTCTAAAATTCTAATTGTTTGTCAAACTCTCAAGTTTTCTTACACCCATTGGTACTAACTTATTTGATTTATGTTAGTAGTGAATTGTTTATCATTGATATTGGACTAGAAAGCTTATATTGATATTTGGTTAATTGTTTATTATAGGGCAAAACTTTAAACTTTGATAAATTTCATAGAGTGATGTTTTAAATAATTTATTGAACCAAATTAGTTCTTTATTGTTAAAGAAGGTGATTATATCATAATCTTGAGGATTAAGATGGTGGGTTGTCCTTCGCCATCGCTGTACTAAGCAAGTTCTTCTTCCCTGTTGCTTTTTATTATGTATGCTACCAACCATCCTCGTCTATTCAATCACTGTTGGCACTATACGTACTGGAAAAAACTTATATGCAGTTCTTTATATCTTTGCTATGAGGTTTCCCTAATCACAAGCTTCAATTATACTCTCTCTCTTCAATTATCGAGGTCCTGCACGTAATAAAGCCTATGCAAAAAGTTGTATTTAATACTCTCTCTATCATGATTGGTCATGCAAAATAAATTTGCCACATGTCATATTTTCATTGGGGAACCTTATAGCAAAGATGTAAGGAACTGCATATAAGTTTTGCCCATACATACTTCCCTGTTATTGTAACTTGGCTAATTTATGCTGATGAAAAAAAACCTTGGTGGTTAATGTGTAGGTTTGCTTTTTTTTTTTTTTTGTTCTTCCTCCGCTGTAAGATTAACCAAATTGCATAATGTACTTGCTTTCATATTATTCTTCTCAGTTGAATAGAACCTCTGACTATATGGTGGATTACTGGATTTGTTTCTTTTGTGTAAAATTACTTTTAATCACTATTGTAATCTTAAAACTAATTAAAATCTTGATGAGTATATAAGTTCTTCTCTATTATTGCCAATGGTTTCTGTATAATTTTTACCAATTTATTACAAAATATTTCTTTTAAAAAATAAACTTTTTCTTATATACAAAAACCAGTAAACCTAACCAATCGGTTTGGATTGGTTTGGTGGATACTCAAATGACTGTATGGATTGGATGATTTTTGTTGTCATCCAATCTAATTGGTTCGGTTGTTTGAAATGTCCAAACCGAGATGCAGTCATTTGATCACTGATTGAAGTCAGTTTGGATTGGTTCAAATGGCATTGAAATGACTTGATCAATTGGATGATTTTGGTTTCCATCCAATCCGAACATCCAACCAAACTGATCCAATGATTTGAACACCACTAGGAAAAAGGAAAAGAGAGAGAGAGAGAGGATAGTTGTGATGATAGAAGGCGCTCGAGTTCGGCCTAATGGGTGGCAGCAAGCTGCTGTTGCACTTGGTTCAGCAATTGGTGCATTGCTAGGCCCACGAAGAGCAGATTTAATTGCAACACTTGGAGAAACAAATGGGAAGCCTGCTTTTGAGAGAGTACTTCAAAGGATGTAGAGGACTCCGGAAGGCAGGGTATGTCTATATAGTTGCTTTTCTCCATTCAATATGTGTAATACTCTTGTTTTATGTCTGTAGATTTATTAGTCATTGAATGAAGGAATTTCTCTATTTAATTTTGAAATATAGTTGTTGAGACTTGAGCATCTATTATTTAACTATTTAGTCTTTAGGGGCTTCGCTTTGACAACATTATTTCCCTAATGGACACTATCAAATTAACTCTTTCAGCTAGTAAGAAAAGGACAAGCATGTCATCAGGCACTTTTAATGGTTGTGGACTTTGAATAAATCATTACATTGCAAGAGATATTGTTAAGATGAGAAATAATCACGTTAATGGGTAATATTGTAGTTGTACCGTTTGTTGGGGGAAAAATCTACAACTAAGTAAAGATCCCATCGTAAATTTAGTCTTTGTAATTTAAGATACATAATGTGTCTTCTAGGTAGGGTACTCTTTTATTTATTAATTTTATTTTTATATTTTTTTGTGATATGGGTTTAAGTTGTGAAGAGGGTAAGCCTTGGTGCAACAGTAAAGTTGCTGCCCGGTGACCAAGAGGTCACAGGTTCAAATCCTAGAAATAGCTACTCTCAAAGAATGGGTAAGGTTTCGTACATCTTGACCCTCCCCAGACCCAATCTAGTGGGAGCCTCGTGCACTGGACCGCCCCTATGTGTTTAAGTTGTGAAAAGGAGACTGAAGTTTATTAAACCTCTTTTACTTGTGAGAATGCAGCCCCAGAATTATGCCCTATACTTTTCTGGGTTAGAGGAGGAAGAACTGACCTGACATATATGATTTTATTTTTAGTACTTTACAAATGCGCACTTTTGTCTTATGCTTTACAATGAAAAATTGACCAATAATGTCTCTCATTGAACCCAGAGCTTAAATGGAATTATTAACTTTGCTGACAAGAGGGAAAACTCTTGCTTTTGTAAAAGCCATAATGTAATGCGACAATTTATTTTCTCTCATAATGTTGTTTGATAGGAAGTACTATTAGAGCGGCCCCGTGTCATATCTACAAATGTAGGACATGCTTGGAACCTACCAGCGAACACATTTGGGGCTGCCTATGCTAAATTCATGGGATCTCAGAATTTTTCACCAAATGATCAACCTCCAGTGTGGTTGATGGACACAGATGAATTGGCCTATGTAGCCATGCGGGCTCGAGTAGTGCATAACTTCTAGCATACCCTTTTCGACCTTCCTACTAACTTGATTGGGGAGTCAACACTAAATGTGATTGAGTTTGAGCAGATATACCTTCCTATGCTTCTACTGACTGTAATGGGGGGTATGCAGTTTACTAATCTTATGTGTGTATATTATGAACGACACTTTCATGAAGACCTGGAAGATGTTCGCAGAAAATGGGGGATTGTTCCTAATCCAAATGTCTCTAAACCTCAAACTTTTTGATCTAATGAGTTGTATCTTGTTTGGAATAAGTAAACTTTTGTTTCCTTTTCATAGAGCTGCAATACACTAGAAATAATAAATTTTTGTTTGAATAAATAGGCAGGAATGAGTTTCTGCCTCTTATGTATAGGGATATAGATTCCATAGTGCAACCATATGGTCAGTTATGAACATACAATTAATGTTCATGTGCCTCTTACTCTCGTTATCTTGTCAAATAAGAGAGTTTTCTAACCAGATGTGTAGTAACTAGTTAGTGTCATGAACCAGTTCAAAATGTGTTCAATGTTGCAAACGAAAATAATAATCATACTAATAAAAAAAGAACTTAAAAAAGTAACTTAATTGATGGTTATAATATCGTTTGATCTGTCAATTGATGCAAAACGAAGAACTATAGTTACTTTATGTTACATGCAATAGGATAGTTTTGATGCGAGTTTGTGTTTCAAATGACTTATGTTGTTTCTCTGAAGAACAGTTCAATCCAAGCAAATAAATTCAGTTCATTTGCATCTTACATTAGACATGCAACTTTTTTATCCAAAAAAACTTACTTACAAATTTTCTATACAATTGTGAATGCATACACTGATATACATGAATTCTATGTCTTTTCGGATAAAAGAGATACCCTCTTGATGAAGTTATTCAGGCCTTCGTAACACATGACATGACAAAGTTTATAACATTGTTGAATAAGTCGTGAAGGGGATTAACACAAGACACAGGCAAAAGCATCCTTTTGATCATCATTTTTTTTAATTTCGTTCTCAATATATTTTTTTGGGTAAATTACATGAAATGGCCCTGTGGTTTCACTCTTTTTCAGATAGGGTCCATGTGGTTTAAAAAGTTTCAAATTGGGGCCTGTGGTTTCCTCTGTTAGCAAATAGGGTCCTGAGGTTTTTTTCCATCCAAAATTTAACAGAAATTTTAGCTAAAATACTATTTTAAGTCCTTAACTATTAACTTTTATGCTTTTTACTCCCTAAAGGACTTTAACACAAAACAAAGAAAAGTCTCATACTAATAAATGAAATTTCACCTTCTTCATTCATCTTTCTCTCTCTTTTTCATTTTCACAACTCGTCCTAATCATCTTCTTCTTCAAACTCTGAAAATCCAATCCAATTCCCTCAAGCTCTTCAAAATCCCTTCTAACTCTGAAATTGGATCAAATTCAATGAAACTTGTATTTCTTATTTTCTTCATAATGAAGCCAAGTAAAGCCATAATGAAGCTCAGATCTAGTTATCGGGAACTATCACAATCATCCAATCAAACCAAATCAAAGAAACTAGAAAAGAACAAATTAGGCATCATAGGTTAAAACGCTTAATCTTGAACTCATCGAGCCAGCGACCGACACTGTCGAAGGTGGTTCTGCGGCTGATATCGTAGACAATGAGAGCACCGACGGCACGGAATCGCTCTTGGCCGGCGGTATCCCAAATCTGAGCCTTGACTTCCTTGCCATCAATTTCCAAGCTCTGAGTCTGAAACTCGACGCCGATGGTAGCCTTGGACTGAGGATTGAACTCGTTGCGGGCGTATCGAGAGAGCAAGTTGGATTTGCCGACGACGGGATTGCCGATTTTGACGACTTTGAAGAAGTACTCTTCGGGCCCATCTTGGTCTACTTCCATGGCGGCGGATTCTGAGAAATTTGAACCTGAATCTGAGAAATAAAACAACAGGCATGGATTTATAATATGTATGTGTTAGAACTTAGAACTTTGTATTCTTCATAGGTAGAAGGGATTTTGAAGAGCTTGAAGAAGAAGATGATTGGGAGGCGTTGTGAAAACGAAACTAAGAGAGAAAGATGAATGAAGAAGGTGAAATTTCATTTATTAGTATGAAACTTTTCTTTGTTTTGTGTTAAAGTCCTTTAGGGAGTAAAAAGCATAAATGTTAATAGTTAAGGACTTAAAATAGTATTTTAGCTAAAATTTCTGTTAAATTTTGGATGGAAAAAAACCTCAAGACCCTATTTGCTAACAGAGGAAACCACAGGCCCCAATTTGAAACTTTTTAAACCACATGGACCCTATCTGAAAAAGGGTCAAACCACAGGGCCCTTTTATGTAATTTACCCTATTTTTTTATCAATTTCATCTTTAATATTTCACATTGTAGTCAATTTCATCCTTTGTTCTTTAGCTAAATATTAATGACTAGTTTTACATGGTTAATGATACCTAATGTAAAATTGGTAAAAAAAAATTGAATCCTAACTCATTGAAAAATAGGATGAAGTTTGTTTTTAATTTATTGAAAGAAGTTAGTCAAATGATGAAATTGACTAAAATGTGAAATATTTGAGTCGGAACTGACAGCAAAAATAAATATTGGACACCAAATTGAAGTTACTGTGAAGTTTGGGGATCAAAAGAATGTTTTTTACCGAAAAGAATAGGAAACATTAAAGTAATCATACATGGAGAGGCAAGAGATCTATCAACCTTATACACGGATTAAGTTTCCTTTAACCTTATTCCTACAATATCCAAGTTCTTATTTGTAGATAAGATAGCAAATCTTAAAAACGAAAAAGGAAAATCCAAATTTATGCCTAAGAAATGAAGAAAACCTTTTACGGAAGAAGAGGAAAAATCTTAAATTTATACCTAAGAAATGAGGAATACCCCTTTACGAAAGAAGAGGAAAAATCTTATATGCTAGTAAGTTGTGACTAAAATAACAATAGCACAAATAACTAGTAAAACGGTCCCTGTCAGTATTATTTACTAGTGATAATTAGACCTGATCATGAGTCCGAAAGCCCATTAGGCCCGATTGACCGGATCTGAAAATTACAAATATGAGCCCGAAAATAAAGGCCCAAAAAAATAAGCCCAATTTAAAAATGGGTCGGGCTCGGGATTCTTTTCAAGCCTGGCCCGAAAGTCCGACCTGGATATATATATATATATAAAGTATATACCATTGCAAACTAGACATAGAGTTATTTATGAAAAAGTAGAAATTGGAGACTACAAAAGCCAAGTAGGCCAAGTGGCCAACATTTATTTATGTTTTTATATATGTATTTAATTTGGACCAATATATATATATATATATAATCTATATTATATTATAATTAAAAAACAAAAAAGTGCGAAACCCTAGGTCTTAACCTACCATCTTCCTCCTTCGACTTCCACACTTCCTCACCCTCAATATCAACAACGCCGCTTGCTCTCCATTTCCAATCTTTATCCACTAACATTCAACAACTTTCTTCTCGCCGTTGCTAGTCTATTCTCGCTACCACATGAAGCAAGCTTTCTGTCGACTTCATCTCGTTGCTCTCCATCTCTGATGTGTTGGAGATTGTGCCCTAGGGCCAATCATTTTATTTGATAAATATGTTGTGAACATATTATTAATTTATGGAAGATAAATTAATGTGTTGTCATATCATTCGCATGTTTACTATGATGACGTCCATGATTAATTATGAGATAATTAATCTAAAATTGTCCCTGGTCGATTATTTTTGTGGGAGCAAAAATGAACTAAGACCAGCATGACCTCGGTGCATGAGATGCACGCACTAGATGCTGGGACGAGAGTCATGGTGCAATTACGTAAGGTGGTTACGAATTGCTGGACTGACCCGGAGAGTCCTGCATGGGTTTAGTCATCAGCTAGTCTCTCCTAGTACGCCTGTAGCGATGCCTTTGACCTGAGGTCAATGACTATTCCAGCGTTGCAGTTGTCAGTCTTTGGCTTAGTCTAACGCTGCCCGTAACAGGGTAGTTATACGGGCTGAGTACGGGACTGGTTGATTGCTCTGCAGTGGGATGTGGATTGGCCAAAATGGGATTTTGTCCCTCATTAATTTGAGAGATATCTAACTGGCGCCCTCGATGAGTCTGTCCAGGAAAATGCGTGGCCACGCGGGAATTGGGACTTACTCAAGGAATCGAGAAAGTTGAGGTTTGGATTATGGATGACATACCTGTGCCTAGTCCATGACCAAGATATCGTAGGACAAACGGATCACGTACACGGAGGTACTGAGGTTAAGTCGTTCTTCCGGTTACCGAACGATCACTCACGGATTTTGGGTAGTTGTGATGGCTTGCTAGAGTCCGCTCACAACTTGTAGGTCATGGGGATGCCCTACTGCCATTATCGCGTGGGGCCTGCTGGGTCACACACGGGCAGGATCTGATCACCATTCGAGAGGGACACGAATTAGGGTTAATTCGTGGGTCACGCGAGTGACACGATTTAAGACACAGAGGAAATGTCTGGGACATTAGGTCTGGTCTTAATTAATCTACAGATGACATATTTAAATTTGTGGGACAAATTTAAATATTAATAATTGAATATAATTAATGAGATTAATTATAGGCAATTTAAATATTAGGAAAATAATTCTGGATAATGTTCCTAAGAGTTAGGAAATTATTGAATTATAAAATTCCTAATAATTAAATAAGAGGGTGGCGCCTCATTGGGATAATTTTAGGTTAAATAAAATTGTTTTATTTAATTCAATTATTATTTGAAATTCAAATGGAGATTTGAAATTCAAAAGATTTGGTGAAGATCTTTTAATATCTTTGGTGAATCAAAAATTAGAGGTTTTTGATTAATTAAATTCCAAGGATAATTAAAAGGGGTTAGGCGCATGAAGGTGGGTCCCATTGGGAGATTTGATCTCTCAATTTGATTCTCCTAGATTGCATTTTGAGTTTAAATTATAATATTAAGGTAATATTATAATTATAAATTCAAGGCCTAAAATAATTATATTATCAAATATCTTTATTTTAGGAATTTTAAAATCACCAATATTCTTCCCTATTTAAGGGGGCAAGTCGACTTGCCCCATACACTTTTAGTGAAACCCTAGTTTTGATTTTCCTCCTAAGAGTTAGAGAGAGAAAATACTCATTTGCACACACATAGAGAAAATCGACTTTCTCTAAGAGTTAGAGGAAGATTTCGATTTTGCTCATATAATTAGGGTTTGAGAGAAGAATAGGCAAGAAGGAGTTCTTGTGGGGGGATTCTTCTAGCGCCACCTCTAAAGTCTGAATTATCAAGAAGGAGTTCTTCAAATTCAGAGGTCTGTAGATTGGTCCCAGAAATTCTTTTGAGAAAAGAATTTGGAGGCTAGCACCTCGGTGGTCAAAGAAACTGTTCGTGTGGATTACTGGCAGAGGGAGAACTCCGGGAGTGGATCCGTAGAACTCGCCCCGTACAACCTGCGTTTTGAAACTCTGAGGTATAACACTAACCAAAAGTTTTAAATTCTACTAGCGGATCCGTTCGGGAATCATAGGACCTAGGCGTTTTATTTAATTTTTATTTTGCTTCCGCTGCCTTAGGCGCCTAGGATTCCCAACATGATGTCCATCCACCACTTCATAGCTTTCGTCCTCACCGTTGTGTTACCTTCAGTAGTCCTCACCATTAGACTCTTCTCATCTCCATCTCATTTTTCATTCTATTTTAAGTCAATATGAGCCTATTTTAAAAATTGTCTCACAACTGTATAGAATGGGCCGATCCCGGTCTAGGAAAAAATGGGCTCGGGCCTGGGCTCAAGCCTTATTTTTCAATGTTATTCCCCCTAAAAGCCCGGCCCGTGATCAGGTCTAGTGATAATGGATATGGGAGTCATAGACTCACAGATACTCAGAAAGAGACTCAGAGGGGCAGAGAGAGAGGTCATACAATATTCCACACCCTTCTCTTAACTACCCTTTGCCTACTTATTCCAATTCTGCATGAGTGCATGACCTTCCAAGTGGGTCATTTGGCTCTCATTCCGTGGCGTAGAGGAATCTCCTTCAAATTAGGATTGGTTGTCATCTGTCCTTCTTGGACAACATCCTTGCCACGTATTACTTTCATTACATTACCTCCCCCCTCCCCCCTTTGAGAGCGTCCTTGTCCTCAAGGACAAAAACAGGATAAGTACGTTGGAAGGACTTGAGAGCTTCCCAAGATGACGACCCATCGTCCCATTCAATCAAAAGTTGAGACTCGAGAGCAGAGTCCACCACAATTCGACGGGCATCCAAAACGCAACTCAGAGAGACTAGTGGGCCTTCTTCAATAGTCAATAATGGCAAAGGCTGATAGGGGCATGTATCATCAGCACCCACAAAACGCTTAAGCTGAGAAATGTGAAAGACATTATGGATCCGAGCGGAAGGGGGGCCCCACTTTGTCTACGACACGAAATGGGCCAAAATAACAAAGGCCCAACTTCTTATTCTTGCGTATCTGGACTGAATGTTGGCGATAAGGTTGCAAACAAACCAAAACCAAGTCATCCACCTGAAAGGTTAATTCAGTTCAATGGCGATCGGCATACTTCTTCATCTGATGTTGGGCACGAAGTAAGTGAGTCTTCAAACGTTGCAGAAACCGATCCCTTTGTTGCAACAAATCCTTTACCTCCACAGGATCGGACGGCGCCGACAAGTATCGCAACAGGGTTGGCAGATCGCGGCCATAGACGGCACGAAAAGGGGTGGTGCTGATGACTGTATGAAAAGCGGTGTTGTACTAGAGCTCAGCCCAACCAAGGCAAGTGGACCATGTCCAAGGATTACCGAACACAAAGCAGCGAAGAAAAATTTCCAGACATTTGTTGAGAGCCTCGGATTGGCCATCGGACTGAGGATGGTAGGAAGAACTCATGTGCAAACGAGTTCCCTGAAGCTTAAAGAGGTGCTACCAGAAATGAAATTCATGAAGCAATCGGTACTGTCAATAAAACATGGCAGACAACCGAGGAAAAGTACGAGTAATACCAACGTGGCCCCCAACCGGTGAGGAAAGAAATTCATGTAGCAATCGGCGTTGTATATCCTTCGTCGAAGCTGGAATGACTACCCGACCCTGCCAAAATAACAACCCATTAAGAACAGAGTACTGTGGAGCAGGGGAAACACCTTGCCGGTAGGCCTCCATGATAGCCATCGAGGTGGGATTGCTCAAACGAATCTGGCGAACCTTATCAAATACAGAACAATGAGGTGAAGGCAGTTCCATGTAGAAGGAGTGAGATAGCGCATCAGCTACCACATTTGCTTTACCCTGGTTTATACTCAATGGTAAAGTGAAAACCCTAAACCCTAAAGTGAAAACCCATGAGCTTGGGCAGGTACTCTTCTTGTTTAAGCGTATGTAGAGTTTGATCCAATAAAAGAACCAAGTTTTTCTGACCGGTTCCAATGGTGAAGAAGTGGCCCGCGAGATAATGGCGAAATTTGTCGACGGCCTCCGTAATGGCAAGTAATTCACGAGCATACGCCGAATTTTTTTGGGCCTTGGGCGAAATTTTTCTTGGAGAAAAAAGCAATGAATCCTGGCTTAACACAGCCCCAACACCAACCCCCGAGGCACCAGTCTCAATAATGAAGGGCTTGGAAAAATCTGGCAAAGTCAACACCGGTGCAGGGGTGACAGCGTGTTGTAAGTTCACAAAAGTGGATTGGGCCTCTTGAGTCCATTTGAAACAGTATTTTTTAAGCATCGAGGTTAATGGGCCTACAAGTTGGGCATAGTTTTTAATAAAACGACAGTAGTACCCACTAAGCCCTAAAAAGCCACATAATTGGGTGAGTGTGGCTGGAAGTGGCCAGTCCAATATCGCCTGGACCTTCGATGGGTCCATCTCAACTCCTCGGGCAGACACAAAGTGGCCCAAATATTCAAGTTTTTGTTGGCCGAAGGAACATTTCGATAGTTTGGCAAAAAGCTAATGTTGCAGAGTAAGGCTAGGACCAAATGAAGATGATCCAGGTGAGCACTCCAAGAGGGGCTATATACCAAAATATCATCAAAAAAGACCAAAATGAATTTCCAAAGGAATGGCTGGAAAATGGAATTCATCAAGCTCTGAAAAGTCACCAAAGCATTGGTGAGGCCAAAGGGCATAACAAGCCACTCATAATGTCCATGATGAGTCCGAAAGGCCGTCTTATAACGATCTTCCTCCTTGACCAAAATTTGATGATACCCCGAACGTAGGTCAAGCTTGGAGGAATAAGTGGCTCCAAACAACTCATCCAAGAGCCCATCCACGGTAGGAATAGAAAAACTATCTTCAATAGTCACAGCATTTAAGGCCGATAATCAATGCAAAAACGCCATGTACCAATTTTTTTTAACCAAAATAGTCGGGGCGGAAAATGGGCTCGTACTGGGCTGAATAATACCATCATCTAACATCTGCTGGATTATTGTTTCAATGGCATCCTTTTTGGCAAAATAATAATGATAGGCCCGAACCTTCACTAGAGGAGCGTCCACAGGTAAGGGAATTTGATGATCATGGGCTCGCGAAGGAGGGAGATCTTGAGGCACATCAAAAACCTGAGGAAATTGGTGGAGTAATTGGGCCACATTCAATGGCAAATCCACTGGCAACTCCAATTGGGCTTGAGCAGACTGTTTTGGTGAAAGGCTCACATGAGAGTTAGTATTAGGCTTAGTAAGTTGCAGAGTGGAAATGTTGTAAATGATGGAAGGTCACCGTCGTGGCCTCCAGCTAACGATCACCGGTCAACGTAACGAAAGCCCCATCCAAATAAAACTTCACTGTCGTCGTACTATAATCGTCAACATGAGGACCCAAAGTAGAGAGCCAATTAGCGCCTAAAATAAAATTAGCCTCAGTAATAGCCAAAACATGGGCAAAAACCACAATTTGGTGACCCTGAATGCTCAATTTCAATTTCTGAACGACTGAATTCCCTCTAAGGTAAGTACCATTACCGACCAACACCTTGAAAGGTGACGCAGGTTCCACAGGAAGTTTTAAATGCTTAACTTTACGGGGTGGAATAAAATTGTCGAAGCTACCTCCATCCAAAAAAACCTGAATAACTAATCCACTAATGAACCCATGAAAGCGAATGGTACCCACCGCCGAGTGTCCTCGAAGCTCGTGAAAAGAGAGATGATAATCATTCGGCGAATCAGTCTCCTCAACGGCCAATTCCTGAACAGATGAAGACTCGGGAGGATCATCGTCTTCAAACTAAAGGATAAACTAACACTTGTTCGAGCATTGGGGATTCCAAGTAAACTTTTTGTCACATGTGAAACAAAGACCCTTATCTCGGCGCACCTACATCTCTGTCACCGTCATTCGCTTTATGGGGTTAGTTGGAGCAATTTTACGGGTCGGCAACAATGGCAGAAGAGTAGCCTTCGGAATAATGGCAGTACAAGTATTACCCAGTGGAACCGTCGTGACCGAAATAGCAGGTAAAGCTGACATCAAACGAGAGCAAGTCACCAAAGTGCCCATTAACCCACGCTCATCATACAGACAAGCCAAGGAAATTGCACGGAGCAACGTCGACGGAGCCTGTGCTATGACATCGGCAAACGAGAGGACATGGCATCCATAGCCTTAGTGATGGAATCCATAGTGGCCTCCAAACGATCCATTCACGACGTGGTAGCTTCAGGACGCTTCAACAACACATCAATGACTTTTTCCAACTTGTCATAAAGCTCTGTTACACGAGGGTCTGCCATCACAGAAATGAAAGCACCAAATGTTATGATTAAACTAACAATAGCACAAATAACTAGTAAAAAGGTCCATGTCAGTATTATTTACTAGTGATAATGGATATGGGAGTCATACACACAGTACATAGACTCAGAAAAAGGAATTAAACATAGAAAAGCAAAGGGAAAAGAGACTCAGAGGGGAAGAGAGAACAATAGGCAAGAGAGAGAGGTCATACAATATTCCACACCCTTCTCCTAACTACCATTAGCCTACTTATTCCCATTCTGTATGACCTTTCGTGTGGGTCGTTTGGCTCTTATTCCGCAGCGTAGAGGAATCTCCTTCAAATTAGGATTGGTTGCCATCTGTCCTTCTTGGACCACATCCTTGCCACGTATTACTTTCATCACATAGTAGGAAGGAAATTTGAGCAAGTATCGACATGCCTGATGGAATCAATCCATAAAAAATGTGGTATCTGGACATCCAAAGGGGACAAGTAGTAAAAGATAAAAAATTATCAAATATCATATGGATATGGATATGGATAGTGATAAATTGTAGAGAGTTAGGATATCTGATATTTGGTATCTTATAATATAATTATTTTTTATATTTTATAATTTTTTATTTTATTTTAATAGACGAATATTGAATATCGGATATTGGATGTATACAATTTTTTAATAGGATATCATATCTTATACTAGAGGCTTTGCGTGCCAATATAAAATTATTTAAAAATATTAAGAGAGTGTTACTTTTTAAATCACATAGTACCAAAGTGTTACTTTTTAAATCACTAGGTAGTAAAGTGAAATATGACCAAACTATAGGGTACCAAAGTGTAATTTACCCTTTTTTTATGGAGCTTAAAATATTAATGAAAATCAAAAGTAACTTGTATGGGGTGAAACATGAGAGAACGTGGGCTAAAGGAGAATGGGTGATTTTTTTTTTAATTTTTTAATTCAATAATTTTGACCAACCATAAAGGGGTGGAACCATATAATATAGTATAGATTTATTAATTTCGGATATTTCATATATTTTAGATAGTTGTAAAATACCGAATACCTAGGGGCTGAACCAGGATTTTCATTGTGGGGGGCCAACAATTTTTTTCAAACTATCATAAATTATATATATCATAAGAAGTATGCATATAAAAGAATAGGGTAAATTACACAAAAGGGCCATGTGGTTTGGCCCATTTTCAGATAAGGTCCCTGTAGTTTAAAAAGTGTCAAATTGGGAGCCTGTGGTTTCCTCCATTAGCAAATAGGGCCCAAAGTGGTTTTTTCCATCCAAATTAACGGAACCAGGTTATCGGAACCAGGTTATAATGAATTTTAAGGTGGACTGTTCTATGATTTGAGCATTATTTTTATTAAAACAAGGGTAAATTACATAAAAAGGCCATGTGGTTTGGCCCTATTTCAGTTAGGGTCCCTGTGGTTTAAAACGTTACAGTTAGGGTCCTTGTGGTTTGCTCCGTTAACAAAAAGGGTCCTGAGATACATTTCCGTCTAAAATTTGACGAAAATTTTGGCTAAAATACTATTTTAAGACCCTAGCTATTACTTTTTATGCGTTTGAGTCCCTATTTTTATGAAAGGACTTTGACGCAAAAAAAGAAAAGTTTTGTGGTGATAAATGACATTTTCCCTTGAACTTTATAGAATGCATTGACTAAAACTCTTCTATTCGCTTCTGAATCTGAAAACTTCAAATCCCCCTATATCAAGTTTGTTTGATTCGTAATTCTCTCAAATTTCGAAAACTCATCAGTTTCTCTCCATCATCATCATCATCATCATCATCTTCTCAAACCTCTCATGAATGGACTCTCCTTCTCGTTTACCAGTTCTGCTACCTCATTTTCCTCTTCGCTTTCTCTCTCCTCTCCACCGCCGCCGTCATTTTCACCGTCGTTTCTCGAGGTTATGGAACCAAAGCTCGTTGTGGCGACGGCGGAGGGTGTATCCTGTCCGTTCAGATGCAGAATAATGAATTTTTCGAGGTTGAAGGGCTCGAATTGAGAAGGGCTTGATAGGGAATTTATTAAGATGTTCTCGATGCCGTAAAATTGGGACTCTGAAATCAGATCTTGAAAATCGTATGCTTTGGCTTTGGAGGCAAGATTACCTGTTCGTATAAGGGAAAGAAGGATAGCGAACAACTCAGGGGAGA
>QANZ01044769.1:35221-71273 GCA_003254925.1 Chamaecrista fasciculata
AAAAAAAAAAAAAAAAAAAAAGAAAGAAAGAGTAGATATTAGAGAATATCGGAAGAGCCTTGTAACAAAAGAAAGTAACATGAAAAAAATTAAACAAGAGAAGAGAAGTCTCTGAAAAACCCAGCAATTTGGAGGTACAAAACGTTTTAGTTCAATGATAAAATGCTTTTTCCTTTTGGTCAAAAACATATATTTTCATACTCTGTCAAGTTTACATGCATTCCTTTTAGTGGATTGCGCCTATCCCATGACTTCACCACTAGCTGAAATACTCAGTTTTCTTGCTCCCCAGACATTGAACTAAAGCACTCATTTGTGTAGAAGACGATCATTTCAAGAAATCAAGAAGCTTACCAGAAATTTCCATCTTCATGAACCCTAGTAAAAGTGTAGAACTACTAAGAAAATGAAGACGCAAATACTTGGCA
Source organism: Chamaecrista fasciculata (assembly GCA_003254925.1). NCBI lineage: Eukaryota > Viridiplantae > Streptophyta > Magnoliopsida > Fabales > Fabaceae > Chamaecrista > Chamaecrista fasciculata. The sequence goes on from QANZ01044769.1 coordinate 35,650, forward strand.
ATGCTATAAATCCGCATCGAAATAACACTCTCGAAGAGGTTTATTTTTCCCTATAAAGTTGTTTCAATTTAAGCACCAAAATGATTAAATAGCAACTTTGATCTTTAATAGAAAATTGGAGAGGTAAAAAGAAAGAATCAGAAAATAATAGGACACAGATGAAGTACAAAAGTAAAGCAAGCTATGCATTTGAAAATTGAAATATTGTTTGACAAGCCCAATTCTGTATAGATGTTTAGTGCATCTAGAATATAGCAACTGAATCACCCCAAAAACCATAATCTATATTACACCATATCTTCCATAATTGTTTCCACGGTCGAAATTTTAAGAAAGCATGCTTCATGCAAAGGGGGCTGCGTAAACAAGTTCTCATTTTCCTTCACCAGGTCCACCAAAGAGGTAACCCAGAGAAGAGCCACCACCAGGGGCAGCATGGACCTTAGTTGAGGGACGGTCCTGCGGCATAATTAAAAAAAACATTGTCAATCATAGTGACTTTTTGCAGAATCGAAGCATGCATCTTACAACATAAGCAGATAGCCAGCTACAAATGATTGATAGGGGAGCATTTGAACATAAGATCATCACATGAATTTGATTGAAATGGAATAGTTTTGAACATTTATATCCAGATGAAGATTGCAATGTAAACTAACACAGGCTGAATTTCACCAGTATATAGCAGAAATCATTGTCAATATGATTCCATAGTGTAAAGTATAAGATTATAAATGAATGAAGCATATATTAAGAAATTATATCATGTTTACTTTCAATTGATCACTTGGTATTTTGATGCTCGTCAATTTGTAAATGATACGAGTCCCGCATCGGGTAGTTAGCTGAGAGTAAAGTACTATATAAGGCCTCAGCTAACTACCCAATGTGGGACTCGTATTAGTAAGCCACCTTGAATTATAACCAAAACAGAAAATAAGAAAGAAGCAGAAACAATACCGTAATGAAGTTGCCGGTGTTCTGGCCATCTGCTTTATTACTATTGATACCAGCAGGAACCTGCTTGGTTGCATCAACTGATGGAGGAGGAGCAGATGGCTTTGAAGGCGGCACACTATTTACAGCCTGCCCTTCAGCTGGGGCACTTCTTGCTGCTGGTTTTGGAGCTTCTCCATCTCCAAAAAGATAGCCTAACGAACTCTGTCCACCACCACTGCTATTTCCACGACCCATGCTCTTCAACTGCTTTTTCAAAAAAGTAAATCTAAGATCTGTCTCCATGCAAATTGACAATATTGAATAAAATTAGCAATTCTAAAGGTCCAGTTCTTGGGGCCTGATTTTTATAGGTTCGAACAATTTAAAGGGTTTTAGCAACTAGATTATTCGTATTCAGATGCCCTTTGGCCTTTACAACTTCTGAAAATATATCTTCAAGATAGGATAAAAAAAATAGGCATCTGTTCATTTCCATAGAAAAATGAAAGGGAATTTTCTAGCTATCACATCCGAGCACCCTCTCTATGGTTTTATTCATTTTCAACTTTTTCCTTAGAAATTAGAAGCATGATCACAGTGACAGAACCAGAACGAAACATCCACACAGAGAAAATTCAGAATATCATACAAACAAGTCGAACCTCCTCGAAACAAAACAAGCGCAGATCAAGTAAAACGCGCAAAACAATTAAATCCGCGTACTACAGTGCGACTACAACAGTACAAATTCAAAAACGGAGAAAAAACACATAAATCTACATCGTATACCGTTCCAAATCCATAAAACGAAATGAAAACGCAGTTTATCAATCACTGAAAATAGGAAATATCCATCCAAATCCGAACAAACAGATAGAAGAAAAAGCGTCAAATCGGCGACACTAACAAGGGATTTGAAGAATGAACATGAGATAAAAACCCTAACAGATTGAAGAAAAGAATCATAGATCTACGATTAAGATGTGAGAGTAGAGAAGTTACCAGATCTGGAAGGAAAGTGAAGGTATGAGATCGGCAATGAGAAGAAGAATGAAGTTGAAAGAGGAGTGAGCAATAGAGAGTGAAGATGAACAAACGCTGAAATATAAGCGTTATAAATAGGCGGCGATAGTTTGATAATTAAGAATTTTAAAATTGAAAGACGGAACGGTAAAATGTGGTGCATAAATAATTAGATGATTTATTATATTTTAATTCCTTTTTGAAAAATTAATATATGAAGTTGAATTCAATTGACGATTTTTAATTCAGGAATTGAATAAAATTTTATATTAAAAATTCAAGTTTAAGAAAAATTTATAACGGGAGAATTTTGAAGAATTACTCCCAAATATTGACACTTCATATAGACGATGTGTGTCGCCGTGTCCGATACCCGTATGATTCATATTCATAAGTTTTAGAATATAAAATTATTTTTTTATAATTTTATCATAAAAAATAATATCACATATGACATATATTATGAATAGATATTATAATTTTTAAAATTTTCATTAAAAATTTAAAATTAATGATTTTTAATTATTTATATATATAAATATATGTCGTGTCGTATCATGTAATTTTAAAAAGTTGTCATGTCAGTGTGTCCGTGTTTGTGTCGTGTCTGTGTCGTGTCTCGTGTCTTCATAGGAATTAACTTATTAATTATAAAAAATATTAATCATGAGAAAGACAAGATTACAGGTGAAAAAAGAAAAATTATCTTCAATAATAACTTTATTTTTCTTTTCTTTAGCAAAAGTATAATTTTGATCTCTAATAAATTAATGTTTTATTTTGGTCAATTTTATTCTTTGCTCTTACTCTAATCAAATATTAACGATAGAATCTACGTGGTTAATGATATGTAATATAAAATTGATAGAAAAATAAACTCAAATCCTAACTCATATTGAAAAACAAAATACAGTTTATCATTAATTTATTAAAATAAGTTAGTCAAAGAATAAAATTGACCAAAATATAAGCCATTAGGAATGATATTAACCGTAAAAAATATTGAGGATCAAATTAGTGTTTTTGCCTTTTTCTTTATGTTTAGACTTTAGAATATTTTTAAATTTTATTTTTAGTGATATTATCATTAGATTGTTGATAAAAGAAATTGATTAATTATGAGTAATCTATTTTAATATTTAATGTTATAAATCAAATGTAAAATTTTACAATTTTCTTTTGATTAATTCCGTGTTTGGTTGCTAAAATTAGACGAAAAATAAAGGGAATTTAGTTGTATGATAGATAAATCAAATTTTCTTATTTTTAATTTTAAAAATAAAAATGTAAAACGGCTAGATGTAATTTTTGCCCTTTCCCTCCATTTTCCTTGTCTTCATAATACTTGCAATTTTATATTTTATGATTCATTTAGAAATCTTTCTAACTAAATAGTATTCTTAGATAAGTACAGTGAATATACTGAATAGACACCAGGTTAATAAGAAGATTTCATAAAACTCTCTTGTGATATCTATCTATTGATTAAATTAGTATAGGTAAAGTACGTTGAGTATTGTTTTTAAATTTTAATTGGTTGAGAGTTAATTTAATTTAATTTTAAATGTAATTATTTATGGTCAAATTGGAAAGACTCTCTTAAATATGGAGTACTTGATTGTGGAGTTCAAAGTCAGCTGAGTTGATAAAAAGTGAATATAAATCAATAAAAAATAAAAGATTTTTAAAACATAGAAAAAAGTAGGTTAAAATAAAAAAACGGACTCATATTTAATAAAAATGAATTAGCCCACCCTAAAAATAAACGAGTTCGAGCTTAGACCAAGTCCAAATTTTATATGTTATTACTAAAATAAATTAATAAGAAAAACCCATAGTTCCACCACAACTATCTATGATTCACACAGGCCCAAAAAAAAAATCTATGATTCAACTATTAAATATTTAACTAATATTTTAACCGATTCAAGAACCATTAAAACTTTGATATAAAATGCATAAAAATGAATTATTAAACATAATTACTTTTTCATACTAAATATTTTCTTTGAATCTTTGTTGTATGTTTAATGAGTAGCATCTTGAAAAATGGGAGGCTTGAAAGCTAAGCACAGGGATATGGTGTTCCATCTCTTACCTTTTTATTTTCAATGCATCCAATAAATATGCCCACCATGTATGGTCCAGAACATGTGCACTCTTCGTTATAACACTAAAGAATATATACTTTTTATAATTTATATTCATATTATTGAATTTATCATTAAAAAAATAAGATATGCAACAAATTATTTATGCTATTAATCATAAAAAAAATGTATATATGTACTGATACATCAAACTCTTAGAACTTGAATTACTATTTTGGAAAAAAATAAGACTCTAAACTTTTCATAAAAGTAATTTTTTTCCTGGCTACTATTAACTATATATTAGTTAACTTTAAGTTCAAATTTATGTAAATTGATTTATTTCTTAAAAAAATTTTAAAAACTTAAATCTATAAAATATTATCATAAAAATATATGTAAATATTTAACTTATCATAAAATATTAAATCCCTACGTACTGAAATACTTGATTTATTTGTTATTTAATACAATTATACATATAAACAATCAATAAAAGCAAGTTTCATATCAATTAAAAAAATAATTTATTTTAATCTACAAGATAGGTCAAGTTAAGACTGTGTTAAGAAAGACAAATGTAAAAGATTCCATTAAATTTTAATGCTGCCAAAAAACTCATTGCACTCCAGAAAAGGATAAAAGACCCGACCCTATATAAACTTAAAGTTTTAGTTGGCCAAAAAAAAAAAACTTAAAGTTTTATGCAAATGACCATTTTATTAAATTTTTCATTGACATTTGACAATAACAATTCTAATTTTACAATAGTAATGATGAATTTCCTATTATTGTCCTCTAATCCTAATTGCCCCATATTTTATTTTCATTGGCCAAACATGACTGGCTCAATTGATAGAATTGAACACTTGGAGTCCATTAATGAGACTTGAGATACACATCATGCTTTGAAATTGCACCATCCTATTCCTACAGTTCAGCTTTAGTTCTGTTCATGTAGTTAGTATTTGATAATATGACTTTTCCTCTATAACAGACCAATTCCCTAATACAAGGTAACAAATAATACTACATAATAGCACATAGATTTGAAGATGTCCAAAAGCTCTCCAAAAAATACAATTCTTCAAACCTGTCGTACAGATAACTTGCACTACTCAGAAATCTGAGTACTCAAACAAGATGCTGAGTTGAGATCTTAGTCTTGTCATTTTGATGAAACTTCTGATTTCACAGTGGTGTATGCTGTTAAGATGATCAAGCCGAACTATCATCCCAAATCATCATGTTGAACAGAGAGGTGTTTCCACTATTACTTCACTTGCGCGTTCTAGAATTTCAGTGGATATTGCGTAGTAGCCCAAGCAGGAAAAAAAATAAGGTGGCACCACTATAAGATTCATTTTTCATCCTGCTAAAATATTTTAGATAGAACAATATAATCATAAATAGATATGTAAACATATTAGAACCCACCTCTAAGCTCTAACATGTCTACTGGATCTATCTAGAACCCTCTCTATACCAAATCTCAAGGATATCCAATAATTACCAAGGATAGTACCCGTAAAAAGCTGTCAAATTGTTAACCCCATGAGATAGCTTTCATGAATCAGTGGCCCGACATATATTCTAAACTTCCTCTGATCACTGCCTACAGATAAATAAAACCTGAGACAAATAATTGATTCCGGTCATACAAGCAATAGACCATTTTTGCAACAAATACAAACAACCTGCTAAAAGACAGTACTGTTTTCATTACTATTTAATTATTTTGAGTGTGTGGGGGTGAGGAAATGGAGAACGTGTACATCCATGTTCTGTTTCATAACAAGATTAGACAAAGAAGACCAAGACTCCACACTGAGAAGCAATTTCTTTGAGCCAAGACTATTTCTAGAGAGATGTGAGGCAGAAGTAAGATAATAGTATGGTGAAAATCATATCAACTTCATTTCTAAATCAGATGTTGCATAACAGGAGAAAGAGTATGGAAATCGAAAACATGGGGAATGAACATTTTCAGTAGCAAAGTTGCAATTATAACCTCAATCCAACCAAACAAAACCCTCCCCCCCTCCCCTCCCTCTCCCCCCCACACACACAAAAATGAAGTATATTGAATAATTATTACGTATATTTAGAACCATATAAGAAAATCAATAAGGGATTACACATATGTATGATGTAAACAGCCAAAGAGTGTAAAGCCACTCAACAGTATCAAGTACAAGCAAAAATACATCAAAATAACAGTAATGCAAATTACCAGTTTAGTGTCATCATTGAGAATTTAATTCTGCACAGCATAATATTGAGGGGCCAGCTCAGTTAACCATAGGTAGTCAATTCTGGTTACATTCCGAGCATACTTGTTACTTGTTTGAATCAGTTCATTAAATATCAAGCACTCTGGTTTTCGACGGTATAATACAGAAGAAGGGTGGATTTGCACCACCTGACCACTTGCGAGAGCCCTGTCATATGATTTTGCAGTAAGACTGTAAGAGAATCTCCTCACAGAAGCAGAAGCAAACATCAATATTGATTTGAACAAATAACAATGAAACCATATATGAAGGCCTAGCGTATTAATGTTCAAGATACATGTTGCATAAAATTGAATACCTGTATGTGCCCTCTGGCTGCTTCACAGCAGCATTGATGAAAAAGGAAGCAGCAAGGCATCTGCGGTATTGAAGCATATCATCTCCACAAGAAGCAATATGCAGACCCATTTGTTGAACATGCCCCAAAATCTGCCTGCAGAAAGCATCTTATAAATGTGAGTACGAACAACAGCCAATGGCATCCTAGAAAGCATATCTCTGATCAGTAGCCTATTATCATCGAAGCTACCTGTGAATATCACGAGCGTGCTTAAGAGAACGGCTATTAATAAAGTTTTCCTTGCACCATTTTCTCAAAGCTTTATCAGTCTTCGCACTACCCAATCCCATTGATCTCTTTTCTAAGAACTCATTAGATGCTCGATACACATTAATCAAGGTTAGGTGATCTCCTTCTGGACTTGAGAAGCATTTGATTGCATTTCTTGTCTGCTCAAAAAAGGAGAAACAAAATAATCTCGAAGAATCAGAGAGAAGTAAATAATGGTATATAAGAAAATACTTTTAAGACCAAGATTCCTTTTTACCAATTTCATATATTTGAGCTATCACACATGAGAATATCAAATACTTTCATCATTAATGACATCAAAGAGAATATATAATGAGAATGCAAATGGATAGGGTCACAACCAGTCTTCATACCTCTTCTAACTTATTAGGAGGAACATAAAATATGGATTCCACAGAAAGCATTGCAACAGTTATCAACATTTCCTCCAGGCAACTAAACTGACTCGCTAAAATAAGAGCTTTGGAATAAATAGGGTCCAAGGGAAGCCTAGCCATTTGATGTCCAACTGGATCAGATAGTTTACAGTTATCCGTTAGAGCACCTAGCAAGAATAGCTGCTCCAATGATTTGATTATGGCCGCCCTGTTCAAACACGTGACAAACTCAAAACTTCATCTATTGCTTCAGGCTGTAACAAGAACATCTAGAAATAACAAAAAATATCATTAAAGATCCATAAAAAAAAAAAAAAAAAAAAAAAAANNNNAAAAAAAAAAAAAAAAAAAAAAAAAAAAAGTCTATTCAGTTCCACCACATGATATTTGAGTTGAGAAAGATTCAAAATGAATCAAAAATAAATTTCAATCTTTTAACATACTATTGATAGATGTGCCGGAATGTAACAATAAACTCACTAACATATATTCCACTTAGGATAAAGGAAATGAGAATGAATATGGGGCCTCTTTCCAAAATTGGCAGACTTCTATTTGGCCCATTGTGCTCAAGAAAACGGGAAATACCATTATATTGGTTACAGAGAACTATAGAGAAGAACCCATATGTGTTAATGGGTCCGTTTTTAGAAAATTGAAGCATATGTTAGTCCTCATTTGTCATTTTCCCTATATTTAATTTAGCAATGGCAAAAACGTGTCTGATATTGCCAACTATAATCCTAACTTATTTAGGATAAGCAATCAGAAGTTCAAAACTTATAGACAAAAATGGAAGCACATAAACATCCAAAAAAATGCAAAAGAAGGAAAGCTGTCAAACCAAAATTCTCCATTTCTTCACCTTGAAGGTTTTTCAATGAAATCAAACCCCAATATATCGTCAACACCCAAAGCCTTAAGCTGCAAAATGACATTAGAGAGGTTACATCGCTTGATCTCTGGCTTTGTTGAGTCCTCAAGTTTCTCAAATTCACTTTCTGGGTATAAACGGAAACATTTTCCAGGTCCTTCACGCCCTGCACGCCCACTAATTAAAGGAAGTCAATAATCAACAGACACTATTCAACCAATGAAATTGTCTTTCTTATCTATCAATTTTTTTGAGCTCACAATTACCGTGCATGAATTATTATAACCAAAATTTGGCAGAGATTAGAACTTTAGACATAAAATGTATTACAGAATGACCCACTATACATTGTGAGTTGTGAATATGTATAAATTGTCAAATGAATTTTTTTTTTGGGCCAAAAAAATCATTTTATAAAAGAAGCAAAGAATACAAGTTTGCAAAGCAAAAAAGAGCAGACAACAGACCAGACAACAAACCCCAAAACAAACCAACCAATCCCTACATCATCAAACCCCATATCACCCAACAAAATCAACTCGTGAGGGGATGGGGGCCAAATGACCCAATCCAAAGGACACACCCACCTAAGACAAGATTTTGCAAGCCAATCAGCTGCCATATTCGACTTCCTATTCCTAAAACAAATTACAGCATTAGGAATAGTCTTCACCAGATCTCTAGTATCCTTTAAAATCACTTCACAATCCCAAGGGCCAACAGCATCTTCATTTATGCATTTGACAAGATCACAGCAGTCAGACACAAAAACAGCATAAGGAATAGTCTTCATAATATCTCTAGTATCCTTTAAATTGAATTTGAGTGCAAAGAACTATGCATTATATAACAAATAAAATATATTCTATATTCACATATAAGCAATATTAAAACAAGATATGCATCTGCATACAATACCTAATAATTTTTACATCAAAAAGCCTTTCTCAAACAGTGAAATATGTTTCTTTAAAATTCAAGAGTTCTCCCTATACTGGAAGCCAACATTGTTTGATGTTCATTCATTAAACTAAAACTAATAATTTCCGCAACAATCAATCATATTAAAAGATCTTAGACATTAATACAGCACCATACCTCCTTTGCAGGGCCTGAGACTTGGATGTAGGCACTACAACCAATGATTCCATGCCCTTGCTAGGGTCATAAGTCCGAGCTTTAACTAATCCAGGGTCTATTACATACTTGATTCCAGGAATTGTTACTGATGTCTCAGCAATATTAGTTGCCAATATTACCTTCAAAAACAACAGAGAGCTGAGTTAAAAACAAACATATAGCTATATGATAAATAAAGAAGAAGAAGAAAAGTGACTCCCTGCTATTTTCTAAGGACAACTAATATAATTTTCACTCTGATACAAATATCATTATCCCGTAAATTATAAAATGGGGGTTACTCAAGTTTGAAAGCTTGATCTTCACAGATGTTGTTGCGTATATCAACCAACCTAATACAACTGGGGATTATAACAGCAGCCTGCTTATAAGACAGTCCAAAGGAGAAGTGAAACTGATAGAGAGCAATAAACATTAGAGGTGATAGAGGTGATGACAAAGACAGTAACATTTGCAGTGGTCCTTTATGACAGTAAAATATTTGAATTGTAGCTAGCTGGTTTTTTTTTGGGGGGGGCCAAACAATGGAACTAACTGGTTGATAAGCAGAAATGCTGGCAGGAGCATTTGGGTAGTTTTCACAGCTAGCAACAATGGTACAGACAGCATATTCAATGTGATTCACTAATGAAAGCAGCAGCAACAATATTGCAAAAAGGGCAACGTTAGTGCTCAAAACAGAAGCTAAAACTGACCTCAAAGGTGTTTTGTCATATTGGAAGTGGGAGAAATGGAGTATATGTTGTAATAATTAAAGGTAAGAAGACCGGCTGTGCTATTAATTGAGAAAGAAAATAAGTGATTATGATTATACAAGCCATAAGTGCCTAAGAACTCCAAAAAGGAAATCTGTACATCAGAAGTGAGCCATACACAAGCATGGGCATATCCCCTACACGTATTGATGCGCTAAAAAACACGTCCCGCATTAATTTATAATGCCAAGATGATCAGAAAATAGACCATCCTAGATTTTCAAAAAGATGTTAACCTAGACAAAAAATATATATATTTAAACATTAACCACAATTTACATTTTACTAACTTGAGTTTAGTGTCAAAAATACTTCTACCCCCACAGTTAATACACTAAGTATAAAAGGCATCATTATGATACCTTGCGAAATCCAGTTGGAGCTGGAGCAAAGACTCGCATTTGCTGCTCAGATGGAAGAGCTGCAAATATAGGCACAATTAGAAGTTTCTGATTTTCTTCAGGTAATTGTTTGAGTCGCTCATTGATCAGCCTTTCGATAGATTCAATCTCTTCTTGGCCGGTCAGAAATACCAGTATATCACCAGGGCCTTCTTCCAAATGAATCTATGAGAATCAAAGACAGTAAATTTAAGCAAAAATGTGTGAACTTCATTTATTGGTCATCACCACAATAAATTAAAAAAAAACAAAGCATAAAGAGAATAATACGCATGACTGATGCAATGCAGGAAAGAGAATTAAAAGAAAGAGAGATAAACCATAAGACATGTCAAGCTGTGAATAACATAAATAAACATAGAAAACAAAGGAAAAATACACCACCATAAAAAAAATATTCTAGCAATGAAAATAACAATAAATAGCATAGATGGGCAAACCAATGGACCTGGAATATTGTTAACAAGGCAGCATCCAAATAATCAGCCTCTGCATGGCGAGTATAAAATATATCCACAGAAAACTGTCTACCTTGAACATGAACAGCTTTTGCACCACCAAAGTACTCAGAGAAAACTCGTGCATCAAGACTTGCAGACATGATGATTAGCTTCAATGGATCATGTTTTCTTTTGTTGTGAATTTTAAGAAAACTGCTGCACTGACCACTGTTTTCTTTCTCCAATGACATGCCATTCTTTACTTTCTTGTTCTCAAAATTAAGGCTTGCAACATCACCAATAGAACTTGACCGGGCATGCTGTACATTTTTAAGCAAGCCCATCAAGACATCAGTGTGAACAGTTCTCTCATGAGCTTCATCAACAATTATAACAGAATACTTGGAAAGAAATGGATCCAACAATGCTTCCCTGAAAGCACAATGAAGTACATATCAGCTGATTCAGCTATATAAACTGCACTTACTATACCATGGCATTAAACACAATATGCTTATATGAAACTTTCTTGCCTATTTCAAACACATATACATCTTTAAACTAAATCAACAATCCCCTTGGTACGACACTCCTTCAATCTCATCAACTTGAAACCAAGTTAAAAGTAAAAACCACGTAAAACAAATAAAAAAAATGTGATAAAGTGTATTTAGTATTTGACTAGCCAAGAACCCAATAACATTATGCAATTTTAGGTTACTAAAGTAATCTACTGGAAAAGGCTGAAATGGCAACCCAGCAATGCCCTCCTCCCAGCTCCCCTTTCAAAGAGCCAATAAAACTGAAAACTCTATGCAAACAAAATGTCACATTTTCATACAAAAGCATCAATCAGAGAATATAATATTGGTTATACAAAGGTTCTACCTCAGAAGCAATCCATCTGTCAAGTATTTTATCCTTGTTGAGCTGGAAGTAGCATCATCAAATCTAATAGAATACCCAACCATCTGACCCAATTCAGTACCACATTCTTCAGAAACCCGTTTAGCCACAGTAACAGCAGCAACACGTCTGGGTTGAGTTATCCCAATAACTTTTCCATCATGACAAAATCCAGCACCAAACAAAAACTGGGGAATCTCTACAAGTACAATGTAAATCACATAACACAGTAAAACACATCAAACATATAGATTTTTACCTTGCTTTTGTATTCCCATATCAGACAAGATAATTATAAAAGTAAAAGACGAATATAACCACAATATTTCCAAGGATAAGATGTAACTTACGTGTGGTCTTCCCACTTCCAGTTTCACCAACAATAATCAAAACATCATTCTTTCGGACCTCTTCAACAAGTCTTTTCTCAACTAAACGCCAACAAAAAGAATACCAGAAGTTAACCAGATGTAGGAATTAAGAACATGCAAACACCATAAATGAATCAAACCCAATACCTGAAGCAATTGGTAGAGACTTTCTATGTTGCAAAATCTTCTGATTCCTGCACAACAAGAGGCATATTTACAAAATAATATCAAGACAACTAAAAGAATAAACCTATTCATATTTTTTCCTATTGACAATAGAACCTATTGATACAACATTCAAACCTTTAACTCAAGTGACTGTGAATATAAAAAATCGAAGCATGATTCAGATTGAAACTTCAAACAATAGAATAATTTATACCGGGCAGGAAATTCAGATTGACGATTCCGATTTTCATTGGAGAATTTGCTGCCATGCTTTTGATTACCATTGACGTTTCTGAATCCTCCTTGACCCACTGAAGGCATTGCTCCGGTCGTGATCCGTCGCTGGTTCGTCTTCTTTCTCCGCCGGCTGCGGTGGGTCTGGTGTTGCTTGATAGGGTTGTGAGGATGTTAGTCCTTGCGTTTTTGGGTTTTTTGGTGCGTTTTGTCTTCGTGGTTTGTGTTGTTTGCTGATTTCGTTTCCTACCAAAAACAAAAAGAAAGAAAATTATTACACAATAATTCAAGAATATCATTATCATTATTAATTTAAAAGTATCATTTCTATTCTACTAATAATAAAAATAAAATTTGAAGAATTAATTTATAATAATTTAAAGATTAAAGATTCATGCTGACAGATAACTTATTATAAATTGAACAAAAATATGGATAATAAAAAATGTATACAATTAATAATTAAAAGAGTATAATTTTTTAAGAAGTGTCTAGTTTTTATAATCTATTGGTGTAATTTTTTAATAATTTATTTTTATAATTATATTGTCATTCTTTTTTATGTACAATGAAATCCTAATATGTAAGACTCAAGACATAGAAGAGTATAAGTAATATATAATAAATATATAAAAGAAAAAATTCATATAACTTCAAGAAATTGTTAAGAGTTATATACCTTCAAATATACTAATTAAAAGAAAATTACACATTAATTTAAGTTACATACCTTCAAGAAATTGTTACGTTCTAAAAAAAAAGAATCTAAAATTGTTCCTCTTGATATCTTATTATAAATATGATTATTCACATATTATATGCATACACATCTATTTTTACAATGTTCATAATATCAAAATATCATGAAAGTTTAATATAATGCATGATTTATGGGACTGTTTTTGAAGGTAAAAATTTACACATGAAAGTTCCTTTTTACAATGTTCATAATAATACAAAGTTTAAATTTTTACACATCCATTATTCATATTATTAACATATTATATTCTCAAAGTGTTAACAGAGAATACCACAAGGTACCAAAGTGTCACTTTTTGAATTACAAGATACCAAAGTGAAATATGATCAAACTACAGGATACCAAAATATAATTTACCCTTAACTTTATTTACTTTACCCACTTTTTTTGTTGTTAAGGGAGTATGGAGTTAAGTCCCTAGAACCCAGTAAGATAGTACATTTCTGTGACAAAGTTAAAGGGGGGAAAGGCACAAATATTTGAGAATTTGGGCAATCAAGGAGAGTTAAAAAAAAAAAACAAAAGAAAAATTATCAAGAATGGAAGGTTACTTAGTGCTTGAGCAGAACATGAGAGGAAATGGAACAGGGATGCAGACTTAACCACAGGATAGAAACATTGAAAATAAACCTCAAAAATATGCTCCATAAAGAAAGATGGAATATTACTTAGTGCTAGATGCAAACTTATCCATTCATTTATATCTGAGGTTTAGATATAAGTTCTTTTGTTTATGCTTCACATGCCATGAAGTGTAGATATCTTCAATTAAAGGGTACAGTGAAATGGGAGTTCTACACTAATGTCTCAATTCATTTAGCATAACTGATTTATTTGAAAGCAATTCATTCAGCAAAACTGATTTATTAAAAGTTCATCACACTCGGTTGCAGTACATGAAGTCTACGCTGTCCACTTCAGGGGGGAAAAATAAAAAGTTCACGTCGATTAAAGCATACCGTCGAATAAATTGTGAGCATTTGTCTCTATACTACCCTATTCAGACTCAATCTTTATCTATTCCTCTTCTTTTATTTTCAAGTCTTTTTCCTCCCCAATTTCTTGTTTCTCTCTAGGTTCTTTTTATCTTTTTCAATCCTCCAAATTTCTTTCACTCCCTCTTATCTCCCCAATTCGATTCTCTCCTTCTCATGGTCACCTTCTCCGAAGATGATGGTGTGCACTAACGAGTACAGGAGAATCTAGAACACAATCACAATTAAAGTTCTAATCAACAATAAAATCCAAGAAATAAAATCCAATGACCCAAAGTTCTAACCCTTCACAACACCATCAATCTAACCATTAGCAACTAACTCTTTTTAAGAACACTGATTATTTAAAACTTACCCTACCCTTACTTATCCTTATCAAAAAAAGAACTTATCTTATCTGGTTCAATATGAACCACATGTTCCCAAACACTCAAAGCACAAAACAGTGAAACATGCAGAATCCCAAACCAAGTCATCAAATTCCATCCTACTTCCACAAATCAAGTTATAAAGGACAAACATCACACAAATATCAAACAAAAGAACAATAACTCTCCAAAGTATGACACATGATAACAATGACAATTGACAATATCTATAAGCTCTAAAGATAACAATTACCCCATTATCCCAGTAAAGAAATCAAACTGTCCCCAATCCCCCAAATGAACAAATAAGTTTAAAGAGAATATAAATGAAAGTGTAAAGGCAATTGAGTTCAAACAATTAATCCAAATATGAAATGCAGAGTTTGTGCAAAACGGCAACAGGGTACACATCAAACGGCGCTGCAAGAATCATCAAGACTGACCACTAACCAGTAACCAAGCAAAACGGAGAACAGCGAAGAACAAATTCAAACAAGAAGTGAAGAAAGGCACATACCCTGAATTTTTTACGAGTCGACGACCTGAAGCTGCGACTTGAAGAACCGAAGCCGACGACTTGAAGAACTGAAGCCGACGACGGGAAGACGACGACGACGACAACGGAAAGACCACGACGGGCGAGGCAAGGACGAAGAGGAACGACAAGAAAGGCGTCACTTTTAGGGTTTCAATTTTTAGCTTTTAGGTGTTTAAATTAAAGGCTTAAGTGCACTTTTGGTCCCCTAACTTTTGCAAAGGTCTCAATTTGGTCCCATGACTTTTTTTGTTGCAATTTTTGTCCCTAAACTTTTGAAAACGTCTCAATTTGGTCCCCTGACTTTTTTGTTGCAATTTTGGTCCCCTAACTTTTAAAAACGTCTCACCGTTGGTCCCAAGTGCACTTCCATCCATTATTTGTCGTTAGTGCTAATCTGGCAAGCTGAGTTGGCTGATGATGTGACAAATATGGGTGAAGTGAATTAAAAAAAGACCATTATGCAACACTTTGAGTCTTTTTGTTCGGCTAAGTCTTGGTTGATTCGTTCTCAAAATATTGTAATTTGTTGCATAATAGTCTTTTTTTAATCCACTTCACTTATATTTGTCACATCATCAACAACCGCAGCATGTCAGATCAACGGCGGAATAATGGATGGAAGTAAACTTAAGACCAACAGTGAGACGTTTTCAAAAATTAGGAGACCAAAATTGTAACAAAATAAATTAGAGGACCAAATTGAGAATTTTATTATATTATTAATTAATAATATAATAAAATATATTAGTACTCAACAATTTTCTTTCAGTTCCCCACGATTTTAAGATTGACAAGGTAATTAATTTTTCTTTTCAAAAAGGCCAAAGTCCTATTTTAGTCCCCCAGTTATGCTCAGTATTCTAAATTTTTTGTTCCATATTGGTCCCCCAGTTATGCAAAATTTGACAAAGTTGGTCCCTCTAACTGTTTCATCCATTTTTCTGTTAAAAAAAAAAAGATAAAATTAATTTTTAACTCCTAAAAGTTTAAAGTTTTTTGCATCAAGGACATTTTTCTCTATAATAGAACCAAAATATAAGAAAGAAGAAATACTTGGGAGTTTTAGTTTATTTTACACAAAAAACCTCTCTCTCTCTCTCTCTCTCTCTCTCCAATTGATGGCGGAGACTTTGCTGCCGAAGAAGGTGGGCAAAGGGAAAGGTGAAATTTGGAATCTCGCGAAGACGTCACCTCTCTCCTTCGAATCAAAGCCCTATTCTCAATCCCTTGCTTCCTTTTTTCTCTAATCACTGCCGTCGCCGCCGTCAGGCAAAACTGGAAGTGTCCGTCGATCACCGCGATCTTCGTCTACGACATCCTCCTCGCCTTCACTCCCTTGCCTCGCATGCTCGCCGCCGTGGCGCCGTCGCCGGAATCTAGATTCGTGGAGGACGCGACGAGATGTACTTGATGGGGGAGAAAGATGGTTACGAGAGAGACAGAGAGATATTTTTGGTGTTAAATAAATTTAAACTCACAATTATTTCTTCTTTCTTACATTTTGGTTCTATTATAGAGAAAAAAGGTCCTTGATGCAAAAAATTTAAACTTTTAGGAGTTAAAAATTAATTTTGTCTTTTTTTTTAACAGAAAAATGGATGGAAACTGTTAGAGGGACCAACTTTGTCAAATTTTGCATAACTGAAGGACCAATATGGAACGAAAAATAACTGGGGGACCAATTTGGAACATTAAGCATAACTGAGGGACCAAAATAGGACTTTCACCTTTCAAAAAAAAATTGATCTAAAGACTCAAATCGTGTCTAAAGGACACAATTCGAGTTTGACAAAAGTTTGTGCTTCTGAAGCACGATTTTGGCCCGCTCCCATCAGTCAATGTGCTGCTTTCAACAAATTTTTATTTTTCCTTTTTTTTGAATTTTTTTACTTTGCAATACTTTTGAACTGTTGCTGATTTATTTTTCAATTATATTTTGTTCTTTGCAGCGGTAGAAACCGCTGCCAATTCTACTCTTTATCAAAACATAATAAAATTTCGTTCACTTAAATAAACTTATTAATTATGAGATATATCTTTTTAAAACATAATAATAAATAATTAAAAAATTAATTGTCATATTTTTCATAATTATTATTATAATATTTTTTATAAAATTTCACTTATTATTGATATCTATATCTATATCTATATCTATACTAATATTATATGTGTGAGGGTGTTTTTGGTTGGTAAAAAATAATTAAATTAAAAAGTAAAAAATAAGAAATAAACATATGAAACTTGATAATTGGCCAACTATATAAATAATGGGAGAGAAAAAGTAGTAGATGGGATTTAAGAAAGTAAAAACTTATTGTTTGGTCTTTTAATTTTCACACTTCTAATAATTTAGTGATTGAATAATAGAAATATACTATTTAGTCACTGAATTATTACAAATCTCAAATCAAACGTTACATACATATTTCCGTGCTCGTTAGGGCACGGAAAACCCCTAGTATAATATATATATTTGTTTTTATATTTATATTACTAATTAATTTTTTAAGTGTTTTTTATATTTGTACAATAAATGATTATATTAATGTTTAAAATTTTATTATCTAAAATATAAATTTAAGTTTACTTAATGATAAATATATACAATTAGTATTACCAACTTGTTCAATTTTTTTAAAAAAATTATTCAAAGAAACTTTTAATTTACCAAAGATGAGACATATGTTTACTGTACAATATTTTGGTTTGGTGTCAGCTAATTAGCCGGTGTCTCGTGGCACCGATTCAAATAATTTTTTATTGTATAAATTTATCATTAAGTAATGTATAAAAAAAAATTATCGTTAAGTCAACTTAATTTTATATTTTAGAGAATAAAATTTTAACCACTAATATATTCATTCATTGTACAAATATATAAAAAAAAAAAAAGTGTCAGCGGCATACCTTTAAATGGAGCTCAGATTCATTAAAGATTAGTCATTGACTTGTCAGGTTGGGAATACCTTGGACAACAAAAATATAAAAAAATAATATTTTTAATAATAAGTGAAAATTTATATTTTGTTTAACTAAGACTTATAAATTTAAGATTAAAAAGTTAAAAAAAAACTTATAATAATAATTATAAAAAATATGATACTTAATTTTTTAATTATTCATTATTATGTTTAAAAAAATATATCTTATAATTAATAATACTTTACAAGTTTTTTTAAGTGAATAAAATTGTATCATGTTTTAATAAAAAAAAAATAGAACTGGCAGCGGTTTATACTGCTACAAAGAAGAAAATATAATTAAAAAATAGATCAGCAACAGTTTGAAACTGTTGCAAAATAAAAAAAATAGAAAAATAAAAAATTTCTGAAAGCAGCCCGCTTACCAATTTTGTCAAACATGATTTTAAATCAATTTGTGAAAAAAAAAAAAAGTAATTGACTGTGTCAGCTTCAAAATTGTGTCTCGCAAATGCATAACCCATTTTGGGAAATAAAAAAACCTTTGGGCATTGAAATACATAATATAATTTATAATTTATTATATTATTAATATAAAACCCTCCCAAATTGAGATGTTTTCAAAAGTTATGGGACCAAATTATGACCTTTGCAAAAGTTAGGAGACTAAAAGTGCACTTAAGCATAAATTAAAAGTTAAAACAGAGCATTTTAGTCCCTCAAAAAAAGTCCCAAAACGCAACATTTTGGACCTTTTTTAAAAACAAAACTTCAAAAATAAAATATAAGATCAGTGAAATCGCTAGATCTTACGATCTTATGAGCGAAATAGCGATTTTACCACGATCTTGCTCAATAACAATCATGCACCCAATCTTACTAGAAATTTCTCAGGAAGATCGTAAGATCGTACTTCTTATCAGTTATAACAAAGATATAAGGAATTTTAGCTAGATCTTGCCTTATTTGAATTATTTTAAAATATTTGAAGACTGACCAGGAGATTTGGCAGCAAGAAAAAAATTAGATTTTTCCTCAAAGTAAAGTGAAATTATTTAAATTATTTTAAAAGATTTGAAGACAAACTAGGAGATTTGATAGTAAGGAAAAATTAGATATTTGTTTTCTCAAAAAAAAAAAAGTAAAAAACTTCAAATTTACCCCCTAAATATTTAATTGTTTTGAAATCAATCCTTAGTGACAAGAGCTTTCAAGAAGAAGGAGCTAACAAACTTCATATGGTTCAGTTAGTTCCCAAGAATAGTTCTAAGATATTAATTTATTTTCAAAAATTTTATTCCTATCTAATCTTATATTATATGGCTCCACCCCTTTTTGGTCGTCCATGTTTAAAACTATACTCTATGAAATTAAAAATAAGAGAAAATTTACTATTTGGTCTCTCTTTCTTTACTAAGTTAACAATTTAGTTCCTTATTTATTTCACATACATATTTGCGTGCCCGTTAGGGCACACAAAGCAACTAGTATTATTTATTATTCAAAAGTGTCACATGTTAGATTCTAAAATAAATTCTGATAAGATTTTCTTTCATCTTATTTACTTCCAAATCTTTATCACAATCTTAGAAAAACTTCTACACTCCAACATGTCCTTTAAAAATCCAATTTAATATATCAATGGCTTTAAAATTCTTATTCTAAATTTCTAAATCAATCTCTAAAATTTCGAGATATCATAGATGTTTTGAAAAATTCACTTTCAAAGTATTATTTAGCATTGTTTGTCAACGATTCCAACCGGATAGAGAAAAAAACTCATCAAGAATAATTTGTAAATTCAATTCCGTTGCATTCAGATTTAAAATGAGATAGATATGACCAAATTCATAAAATAAGCAACCCATTTTCAGGCTCAATTTTACTTTGTTCGCTGGTGACTCGAATTGAACAAAGAAATAACTCATAAAATTTAACTCGTAGCTTTGGTTTAGTCACATTCGAGTTTGAAGCAGGAGAGATATGACCACATTCAATAATCAATGACCAATTATGAAATTTCTAGAAAACATAAAGGACCAAAACAATAGAACAAAAAAACATTAGAGACCAAAACAAAATTTATGGCAAATATTAAGAACCAAAATAAGATTTTTAACATTATTTTTAAATTTTTAGTTTCTAAAACGAAAATTTGTTTTTTATTTTCTAAAACTCATTTTAGATTTTAGAAGATAATGAAATCAATGATCATACAAAATTTAAAAATTATTTGGAGATAATAGAATCAAAATCAAATAGCCCTAAATCTTTATTTTATCCTAATCCTAATTATAATAGGAGTATATTATGACCGTCAAGTTCGATTCGCATTGAATCACAACCGTCCATCTCCAAATTATCCTAGAGATTAACGGTGGCGATCTGTTCATCGTGGTCCCACATACAGATTTTGAAGATTAACGAAGATACCAAGAATTTCCCTCCATATCCCAATCTTACGATCCTATAAATTCTCCCTCTTCTTCTTTACTTCTCTCAAATTTTCTTTCTCCGAGTTCTCTCTTGCTCGGAGATTCCAATCTCTCTTCTCTTATTCACTCCTTCTTTCGGATTCTGATTCTGTAGGTATGTTTCACATTCTGTTCTTCTTACGTGTAATCCTAGTTCTTGTTTTGTTAAATGTTTAATTTGTTTGTTATTCGAATCAAGGAGCTTATTATTATTATGCGTTTACTGTTTGATCATTGATTTTTTTTTTCTTTTTCGGACTGTGAAAATTGTTGAATACTTGAATTGTTTCTTTGAAATTAAACCACAACTCTGTTCTGGAAATTTTATTGTTGTTCTGGGTTTATCTCAAGGTTTTATCGTCTGTTGTGCTGTAAATTGACTTAGTTCTTCTCTCACTGATACTTACAACAAAACACAAATATAATTATATACCGTGTGTCGTAAGCTAATAACCCGCGTAATATCCAGTGATCGCTAAGTAAATGTTCGTTGTGTTCTTATATTCTTTGTGCTAGATCAAAGGTTTACAATTAGGTCAAAAATTATAATTAGTAGTAAACAAACGACTCTATAGGTCTATTTGGTTTCACTCATAACCAGATTATAAGCTGATTATAATTTGATCAAATAAAATAATCTCGTTTGTTTACTGATTATAGTATGATTTTTCAACTTATAATCTGATTTTTGATAATTAGATTATAATCTAATCAAATTATAATCTTATTATGAGTCTCCGTCATAATAATAAGGCAATTGCTTCAACATTTAGGCTAACACTTTGATTGAATAATTTAAATCGGTTATCTTTAAATTAGATCTTCATAACAGTTTCTTGTTATGTTTGGTGGTTAGTTTTGGTTTCATCGAATGTGAGTGAGACAAACATTAAATATATGGAAAAAAGATGAGGCCCACAGTGTTGAAAGATCGAAGGAAGTATAACAAGATTGAAAAAATTGTACAAGTGACTACTGATTTTACAAGTTTACCTGATAAATTTGCATATTCAATAGCCACCACTGTAATTTTTTAGTTTTGCTCCACTTTCTTCAACCTTTCAACCCACTTTGGATGAAAAATTAACAAATTGTAAGTTGTAATGCTTTATAAGTCCAACACACCCTCCCAATTTGCTTCGCATGAATAGTCCCAATCTGAGTGTTATGTGTCTTGTTGCAGAGATGGCAGTAACAGATGCTCGTCCAACCCCACAGATGGTTGGGAATGCCTTCGTGGAACAATACTATTGTATACTTCATCAAACTCCAGACTCAGTCTATAGATTTTACCATGAATCTAGTGTTCTTAGCCGTCCAGAAGAAGATGGCAGCATGACATTGGTGACTAGTATTGAAGTAAGTACAAGACTCTGACAAAATTAAAGCAAAAAAAAGAATATTTCTTAAATAATTTGAACCTTACAAATGCAAACTTAGCTCATGTTAAGTGATCTGCTTTCATTTTTGTGTCAGGACATTAACAGCAAAATCCTCTCTCTCGATCACACGAGCTCTAGGGTCGAGATTTTAAGTGCTGATGCTCAGCCTTCATATAAGGATGGTGTAATGGTTGTGGTGACTGGTTGCTTAACTGGAAATGACAATCAGAAAAGGAAGTTTGTTCAGTCATTTTTCCTAGCCCCACAGGAGAAAGTGTACTTTGTCTTGAATGATATTTTTAGATATGTTGATGAGTATGAGTTAGCTGATGTTGTTGATCCTGTGCCTGCTAATGATGCTGAAGAAAGTGCTCCAGCTGCAGCTTTTACCACTGAGCCTGGTGAGTGGTAACTCTTTTGTTTAAATTTAAATCATCTGCTTATAATTAAACATATGCTGCTATTCCTATTGCTTGTATAGTTGTACTCTCTTCTCTTTTCTCTCTTGTTAAATGACTGGAGTTTGAAATTCTGCTCGTAAATATAGAGCCCAATCCTGTTCCTGAAAACATTCCAGTTGATGTTGATCCTGTGCCTGCTAATGATGCTGAAGAAAGTGCTCCAGCTGCAGATTTTACCACTGAGCCTGGTAAGTGGTAACTCTTTTGTTTAAATCATCTGCTTATAATTAAACATATGCTGCTATTTTTATAGCTTGTATAGTTGTATTCTCTTCTCTTTTCTCTTTAAATGTCTGGAGTTTAAAATTCTACTCATAAATATAGAGCCCA
The DNA here is from genome assembly GCA_003254925.1 of Chamaecrista fasciculata. NCBI lineage: Eukaryota > Viridiplantae > Streptophyta > Magnoliopsida > Fabales > Fabaceae > Chamaecrista > Chamaecrista fasciculata. The sequence continues at coordinate 58,486 of QANZ01044769.1, forward strand.
ATTCTGTTCCTGAAAACATTCCACCCGATAGTCAGACTTTAGTGGCGGACACTGACACTGAAGTCAGCAAAGAAGTGAGTCAACCTTTGGAGGACACTGACAATGAAGTCAGCAAAGAAGTGAGTCAACCTTTGGAGAACGGAAAATTGTCAGCTACTGAGGTGAGTACTGCTAATCACATGAGAGAGTCAAGCCAGCTTAATAATGGCACCAGCACTGAGAATATTGCTTCTAATACACAAGAGGATGCTCCCAAGAAGTCTTTTGCATCCATTGTAAGTTTTTCTTATTATTATGTATATATATATTTATGATTAGCTCATTTTTTACTGTGTCTAGCACTGCTTATACCTAAATGTTCTGTTTTCAATTGTTTCAGGTGAATGCATTGAAAGATAATGCTGCTCCTTTCAATGTGAGGCCTCCTGCTCCAAAACCCGTAGAACTACCACGTACATCTGTGAGGCCTTCTGCATCTGAAGCATCAGCTTCTAGTAGTGACTCTGCATTGGAAAAGAAGAAGGATGAATATGCTGGTAATCTTACTGTCTTTGTTAGTTAATCACATTAACACAGGGTTTGTAGATAGTAAATTGTTGCACTTGTAACATTTAAAGTGATACTTATAACTTTTGTTATTTACCTTCACAGGTAAGTCCTATGCAGTGTTTGTTGCAAATTTGCCTTGGGCTGCAACAGTAGGACAACTGGAACAAGTCTTCATGAAATTTGGGCCCATTAAACGTGATGGGGTTCAAGTCAGAAGCAGCAAGGTTAGTCTCATATAAATTTCTTGCAGTTAAGTGGATTGAATTAGCTTCAAGAGCAGTTATTTACAAGTGTGTTCTTCTTTCCAGTACCAGGGATCTTGTTTTGGTTTTGTGGAATTTGAATCTGCACATTCAATGCAAAGTGCACTTGAGGTATTGAAATGGCTAACTAATATCTTCCTTTGAATAGAGCTGTTACTTCTATTTCTTAGTGGTTCTATATTATTTATTTTTTTCTTCATATGCTACCTCTTTACCGATGGAGGTAATCTAAATCTTGCTCATCAGTTATGGCATTTAATTCCAAATCATTTCTGGCATCCTTTACTGGCTTGTTTAAATTGAAAAATATGATAAAGATATTGGGTCTAAATGAACTCTGCGTTTCACTCAATTAAATGATAACTTTTATGGTGTAGATGGTATAAATAAAAAGAATTGCTGAACTGTATGCGTTTACTCTTTTCCTTTCAAAAAAGTCTTAATACTTCGTGGTCAACTTTTACTATATATGCAATTAATTGTATTCGTTGGACACAATGAGCTTGAATGAACTACTATAATAGCTTCTGCGTGAACTAATATACTCTTTGGTTTATGACTTGTTTGCTTTCCATCTAAAATATACATGTGCTATTTCAGGCTTCTAAAGCTTCACCTCCAATCACAATGGATGGCCGCAGACTTTTTATTGAAGAAAGGCGAGGCAAGTGAATATGATAATCCTCCTATTAATTTCATGCACTAAACATGTCTTGCTAGTTTTCACCCTTCTATTCTTAAGAGATATGGAAATGTAAAGGAAATTTGTTTGATGAGAAAGTAAAACACACAAAGGGGGATTCTGATTTTGTTCATGAATCACGATGCTCCTTATATTTTGTTACTTCTGTATATTCATTGGGGTAGTAATAATAAATAATATGTATGTCAACACTAACATCCATGAATATTGCAGCCACAACTAATGAAAGAGCCAGATATTCATCAGGGCGAGGTGGATACCAAAACAACAATGGCAACCACCAGGGCTATGTCAGGAAAGATTTTGACAGGCGAAGCGAATTCTCCGGCCGCCCTCGAGGAAATTATCAAAATGGAGTAAGGGCTTCCCAATAGCAAGCAGAGAGAGTTTAGTAATACATAGCCACTTCCATTACTGGTCAATTTGGAAGTAGCATTTTCTTTATAGATAGATAGCATTTTCTTAGGAAGTTTTGTCTCAGTATTCCTTGAGGTTAAAGCAAGACATTCCCTCTTTTTTTATTTTTAAATAGTTTTATCTCCCACTACCCTTTTTTCTTTTTTTGTATCTAATTTTCTGGAATAATTATTTTGGGATTGGCACTAGAGGTTCATTATTCTTTATTATTGATTATTTTTTCTGGCAGTTTTGTCTTGTGGTTTATAAATGACCTACTTAGAAGACATTATGGCAAAAGTATTCGTTACGTTCCCAAACTTTACACATGCTCTCAATTTCGTCCCCAATCTTTCTTTGCTGTCAATTTCGTTTCCAAACTTTACACATGCTGTCAATTTCCCCAATATTTCTTTGCTGTCAATTTCGTCCTTAATCTTTCACATTTTGGTCAATTTTATCCTTTGCTCTTACTTTAGCCAAATATTGACGACAAAATCTATGTGGCTAACAATATATAATGTAAAATTGATAGAAAAAGAAACTCAAATCTTAACTTAGATTCAAAAATAGGATGCAGTTTGTCGTTAATTTATTAAAAGAAATTAATCAAAGGGTAAAATTGACGAAAATGTGAAAGATCGAGGACAAAATTGACAATTGATGTAAAGTTTGGGGACGAAATTGACAGCAAAAAAAGATTGGGGATGAAATTGATAGTTTGTCTAAAGTTTGGGGACGAAGTTGACAACAAAAAAAAGTTTGGGGACGAAATTAGTACTTTTACCTATATATAAAGATAATTGATGTTACTAATTCACAGCAATGTTAGATATTCATAATCCTTTTGCCTATATATAAAGATAATTGATGTTACTAGTGCTTTTGCCAAATGCAAAGAGAAGGCTTCTAGGGTGACTCAATCAATGTGGAAATGGTTCTTTTTCAAGCTCTTTCTTGGCCATCTTTTTTCAAGATCTATTTGGCAATACAGAGCAATATATATATTGGGGAAAGGAAATGTTATAGATAAAGATAGATACATAAATCAAATTCATCATAAATTAAATACACTTTTCAGTATTTCACCAAACAAATATACACTGTTTGGTAAGATGTGTGCTCTTAATTAAAATGTTATCAGTATTTTGCATAAACTCTAAAAGCTCCTTTATCAGCTAATTGACAACCCCCAGAACTGAAAGGTATTCTTTGCATATCAACCTTAAGCTTAAGCATCCATGGATTTGCCAGATTCCAACATCAACCATGTGATTGCAATACAAACATATAAATAAATTTTCAGATTGTCAAAAAGATTCTTAAATAGAGACATAAAAGCAAACTAATATTATATATATACACAATAATTTTATATAAGATCCTGCGCAGATTTGCATACGTAAATAAATATTTAGATAACAAAAATAATAAAAAAGATACTTCACATAAATAATTAAAAATGAAAGAAGAAATTAGAAAATTCTTTATCTCTCTCTCCTATAATATAATTGACCTATTTAAAATCTTATCTTCATTTTTTTTTCACTCCCTCTCTATTAGTTTTCAAAACAATTTTATCACATGCTTTATTTTTATTAAAATACTTTACAGATACAAAAATGTCCCTAATTATTTAATTAATATGCCTGCTCCTCTTTCTCCTTCACTTAGTTAGGCCATCTAATACACTCCAAAAATTAGAATGTTATATATAATTATGGCCAAAACTTCAAATTGGTCCTACATATTTCTATAATCTCTCAACTGATCCCAAAAATACTAAATGTGGTCATATCTCTTTCGTTTCAAGTTCGAATGTGACGAATCCAAAATTATGAGTTTCTTTAGAAGAGCACTTTGTGACCGTCAACGAATGAGATTAAATCAAGTCCCGAAAATTGGTAACTTGTTTCACAGTCAAACAAGTAAACTTAGTCATATCTCTCGTTTCAAGTCCGAATACGACGAGTTCAAAATTATGTGCTAACTCTTGAAGAGTTCTTTCTCTACCTATTTGAAATCGTTAACAAATGAGATTAAATTACTTCTCAATAGTAGGTTTAGGACCAATTTAAGGAATTATGGAAATAGTAGGACCAACCTTAAAGAAATGAAATGAAATATAAAACACTAATTTGAAATCTACTCTATACATAAGGATCAATTTGAGGTTTAATTTTGTCCTATAATTGTATATGTACATCTATGTATATATATACAAGTAACAAGTGGGATTGATGAACCTACACCAACAACGTAATGTGGGGTCATCTCTAAGTAGATCTAGGATGGGAATTTGTAAAGTGAATTATAAGATTTGTTCACAGAAGATTGCACATTTGAGGATTTTTAAATGGCTTTTATATGAACACATGGTGTCAGTGTAAAAATAAAGTCCATGATTTAAGCTTTGAATAAATAAAGCCTACTCCTACTTGTGCAAGTTGTATGAGCTGACACAAAGTGGTCACTTCTTATCTTTCTTTTCTTTTTTTTTTTTTATAAGTAAAACGCAAAAAGTTTAAGTGAGTTGGGCCTCGGGGACTCACTAAGGCCAGGGCAGACCTTAAGGCTCTATGAGCGCTTACAGAGGTACTTACAGATCGCCTACTAACAAAGTCCTCACATGCATCATAATTATGAAATCTAAAAATATAAACATGTTTAATTATGTCTGCATCCTTTTCATTTTATTTGTTGCCCGTATGTCTGTATATTTGCTTGCATATATTCTGTGAAAAAAAAGAACAATCTTGTTGAATAATCAACGATATATAGGCAAAAGTTATTTTGTAAAAAGGGAAATTATGTTATCGTTAAAGTTTTGAGTTAATTTACAATACAACTTGCGCTTTGATTATACTAGTTTTGCACCCGTGCGTTGCACGGGTGATGTTCTATAATTTTTTTTCATATAGCAAATATTTATTCCATTGATTTATGTAATTTCTTTAAGAACATTATTCTATGAACTAAAATGTGGTTATGAAATTATGAATTTGTTGTAAATACTCATGATGTATTTGTTTTAAGATCATTTTTTGAATGTACATGTGATTTTTCTAGATGTAACTTTTTNAATAATTTTTTTAGCAAGAACTGAATTACTGAAGTCAATCCTACCATTCCAATGAATCTACTAAAAAATCAATTTTTTTCTTTATGAAAAAAATATTCAATTTTTTTCTCAAAAAACAGAAAAAGAAAAAGCTTTAGTATGATAGTGATAAGGAATGAGAGGGAAGGATGCATAGTGGGAGGTGGGTCCCACCACGACAAAAGTCCATAAGTGACACGTGTCATCCATCGGGCACTCTTGATGGGGGTTACCGTTGTGAGCTTTCACTTTCACAAAACGCTGGTTTTGTGGAGGGTACGCAATCGTATCGTATATATGTAAAATAGTAAAGGGCCAAAGTATAAATTTGGTCCCATATGTTTTGTTGAATTCTGAATTTGGTGTTATATCTTTTTTTGATGTATTTTTTGTCTCATATCTTTGGGTCAGGTGCAGAGTTGGTCTCATATCTTTTATTTTTTGTTGCAAAAATTTAGTATCATATCTTTAGGTCAGATATAAAATTAATCTCATATCTTTGGATTAAGTAAGACTAATGGTGGAACCTTTTGTAAAGATATGAGACTAATTCTGCAACTGACCAAAAGATATGTGATCAAATCTGCAATAAAAAATATATGAGACCCATTATGTATCTGATCCAAAGATATAAAATCAAACGTGCAACAAAAAAGATACGGTTCAGGCCAAAAAAAAAAAAAGATACGGGACCAAATTGAGAATTGAGTACAAAATATGAAACCAAATTTATAGTTTGACCGATAGTAAAATAGCCTATCAAGATATGATAGGCCACGTCTTTCTTTGCTTTGCCTACAATTCCTCTCTACCAATCAAAACCCACCACGTGTCACTTTGTCTTGTTCGTATCATCATTGTATACCACGTGGCAAATGGCCATTTGCGCTCTTCCGTTCCCATGTCTTTTGTCGTGTTCCTCCAAATCTATGATTATTAATTAGCACTTGATTGGGATTATTATTATTATTGGTTTGAAAATTTTGGGAAATGGGATCTTGTGTTTTGATTTGAGGTTAATCGCCAAAAACCCATTTGTTTTTTTTTTTTTTGGCCTGAAAAACCCATTTGTTAATCATAAGAAAATTACTGTAACTTTTTAGCTCCTAATATCAGAATACGGTAAACTAGGTTTAAGTGAAATTTTTTGATTAATAATTATCAATTTGTAATTAATAATTTCCTTAGAAATATATATATAATTATTATATATATATTTGATTAATCTTGTGGAAATCGGACTAATTTATGTCAACAAATACTATATCAAAAATTAAAAATAAAAGTAGTTACTCGATTTCCTTCAATTCGAGAATTAATAAGTTAATTAATATATATATATAATGATTATAAAGTTGACCTATTGAAATTAATATGCCCAGATTATTCTGATTTTGTAATTAGGTTACTTGATTCTCTCCAATCATAAATTTAAATTAATATGAATTATTTTAGAATATCTTTTTCAAATTCAAATTTTAATTTCATGATATTCACTATATAATATCTCTCATTTAGGCTGAAATTTTTACCTGTATATACTTCTTCAGTCATAGTTCATTTCCACCATTCTCACGTATTCTTTTTCTTCTCTGATTCAGGTTTTCTCTTTTGTTCTGCAGCAAGAGTAAATGATCAAGAATAATAGCGTCTGAGGGACTCTTGTTTTTAAACGGGGCACGAAATTTGAGTAAGTATTTTGTGATTTATATTTTCTGATGCCAACTGCTATATCTATTGTCATTGCTTCACATTGATGAATATGAGGACAACGACAACGATTTCAAAATTGGTACGAGTTTTGCATGTTGCATCTACTACTTTTTGTTTCTATTTATTTTTTCAGGAAATTAAAATGCTATTTACAGAAAATGGCGCAACATAAATTAAGAGGTATCCTTCTCTCATTGAAATTGCAGACAAAGAAAATACTTTTCATTATCTTCACTTTTATTTCACATTTCTTGGATCAGTGCCTCAATCACCTTTCTTGAATTTCCCTTTTAGTATTACACATTTTTGTTGCAGGTCACAAGAAGGTTTTTAAATGTAATAAATTTGAAATTATATTAGAAGAGATAAATCCACATATAAAGAGTATTGTTCAACTTATACAATTATAAATTTGAAATTATATTGGAAGAGATAAATTTCCCTTTATAAATTTGACTCCGGGTTCATTGTTCAACTTATACAACTTGAATTTCCCTTTATAAATTTGAAATTATATTGGAAGAGATAAATTTATTACAGTATACAATTATACATAACGGCTATGGTTTTAATGTAGATGTAATTCTTGGCATGACTTTTTTTTTTCTTTTTTTTTTTTTATGAAATTCTTGGCATGTATTAAATGGGGACGTAATTTTCTTTTTTTAATGTAAGATGAGCTTATTTTGGGATATTGATTATGAATTCAAATTTGTTTAACTTGATTGGTGTTCTAAAATCAATTCCCTATTCAATTTATGTAGTTATTTCCAATCAATCTTAAAGTATGACATTTTATGTTTTATTTGATTAACCTTGATTTTTGCTGTCAAATGAAATCCAAATTTAATTCAAATGAATGATTAGCTCTGTGTAGTCAAATGAAATGTATTCCTTTCATTATTATAAATAGCAATGCAACTCTATACAACCATCATGAGTGCACAAACTTGGCTCGGCCCGGTCTCTTTTTTAAAATTGGCTCGGGTCTCAGGTTTTGGTGTCCTAGACTCGGTCTGGCTCGAGGTATACCAGTTAATTAATTTTTTATTTTTATTATATATATTTAAATTTTCTTTTACAAAACATTCTTTTTTATTGTAGAATATATACATGTATTCTTATTTTTATTAATTGTATATTAAAAAAATACATAAAATATATACTTAATATTTTTTAAATCAATAGTTTTTTAACAAATAAATCAAATTAAATGTTTTAAATAATAAAAACATCACTAAAGTGATCTAAAATTAATTTTTTGATCATTATATATAAGTTAAAAATCATATATAATGAATAAATAATTTAAAAATAAATAAATATAAAAAAATTGGCCCGGTCGGCCCAGCCCGACCCAGGTATGTACCGGGCTGGGTGTCGGGTCTGGACGAAACCCATCCCAACCCGGCCCGTGTGCACCCCTAACAACCATCACTACTCCCACATCCTCTTCTTGCATTTTCACATTATGATCCTATGCATGATCTACTCTGGCTAATTGATTATGAAATCAAAAGTAGGAGCATGTTATCCTGTTTGCCTCTTCTTGCCTTTTCCAAATCGTCCTTCCTCGCCATCTCAATTCTCCTCTTCGGCTTATTGTTTATAGAATCTAAAATAAGAAGTAAGTAATTTGTTTATTGTGTATTCTAGAACTGAATTATTAATTTGAGTGTATATGATTTAATAGATGCTTAGTATGCAAATTTTATGAAATGGATGTTTATCGAATTCAACTCATTGTTTTTGGACAACTTCATCATGTATTTATGGTATAAGCGGGTTGCACAACCAAATTCCAACTCTACGCAGTATACACTACTCCATCACTTGAATTATTCATCGTAATTATGGCAACAAATGGATCACAGCCTAGAAGGCCAAAGATGAACCATGACATGCTGCACATGAGCACAAAGAGCAACGAGAAGAAGTTAAATTTAGTAGAGTCACAAATAAAAGAAGTAGTTGAATACTTTGCGCATCACAACATATATATCATGTATCTTCCTGTGCAGGCCCATTTACCTGTAAACTATCATATAAAGACTGAGGACAGTTTTTCCTAGGTTGGTTAGGATAGAAACAACAACATATGTGTATCGAAAATTATAAGTTCATCACATGCACTATTATATAATTAATAGCACGTTATGTATAACCTATATGAATGTTGTAGGTATCAATATATGTATATTTCCACTTGGTATCTTTTTTTTTTTTGGTAAACTATTCCCACTTGGTATCTTTGTATATGTAAATAAATACCTTAAATAGCCCTTTCAAGTAATATTAATCTTCACGCCAAAAAGAAGGTAATATGAATCTGTGTAATAATTTAATAAACACGTTTTCAATTGGAAATCATTAGAAATATAAATGTATATCTACTTGAATGATGGAGCTTCTGTCTTTCTCTTGTGCATAATAAGTTAAACAATTAAAATAAAATGAATACAAATATAAACATATAATTCAAGTCTAATTTTAAATTAAAGGATTAAAGTTTGAAGTTTAAATTGCACTTTCATCTATGAATTATTCCTCTTTTAATAATACAAAGCTTTCTTTTAATTTTCATTTATTTAAATTAGTTTAAATATCATTTATTTGTCATCACTGTATATTATTAATAATTGAATTTTTTTTATTTGTACAACTATTTATAAAAATTATATAATGTCATATGTCTCCTACAAGTCATGGAGACGACAACCCATGAGAATTTATCGTGTTGTATCACCATCAATTATCTAATGTCATATATCCCTCATTTAGATATGTGATTTTGCTTTTAATGTACTACATTAAGTTAATTTATATCATGATTTATGTAATCTTGCTTTGTAGACGTAATTCTTTGTTGAAATTATGTTTACTTTTAAATGTAATTACACCAATGTGATCTTATTTTAGGACAATATTGTTTTTAATTCTAATTATGTATACCTATTTTAGGAAACTTTTTTAAATTTATATGGAACATCATTGAGCTAAATGTAATGCAATATAATAATTTTAAGTATAGATCTATTTAAATGAAGTATAATAATTTTGTTTCTAAAATTTAGAATCAAAAGTAGGTAATTTATATAGGGTTTAATTTGTTTATTGTGAAATTTTCGAATCAAAATATGAATTTGTGAATCTAGAATCAAAAGTAATTACCATCAATCGAGTTGGAGAAGAAAAAGAGATATAAAGAGAATGTTGTGGAGAATGAAAAAAATAGAATGTGTACAAAAGAGAGATTTTTATATCTCACAGTCACTAAAACATCTTATTTGGTGAATAAAAATATAGAATTTTGTTGTTTTTTTCTGTCTGCAGAATTGACATGATTAATTATCCATACCACATGATTAAGAAACATGTTTAATTCTATTTCTATGATATACTGAGTGAGAAACATGTTTAATTATCCATACCACATGATTCTTATATGTCATAGAACCAATCAATGAGAAATAAACAAATTGCAACATCCTCAATTAGGCAATTTTTCATTTAATTTATTGAGCTTGAATAATTAATTAGGCAATTACGTTTTATTTAAAAGATTATTCTTTTCTTTTATTTAAATTCAAATTTAGAAAATTAATGAACAATTATTATTTTACTAATTAAGGATCTATTGTTCACTAATTACGAGTAGTCATATTTTTTAAAAATATTTATAAATAAAAGCCAATTCGAATATGAAATATATTATATTCGTTATCTTTAATCTATACTAAAATATGAATTTACTCTCAAATTCTTCTTTAAATACTTATTGTGATTAGAAGCTAAACTCTAATGAACTATAGTCAAGCCTATTCATGTGCATAATTCAAAATTCAATATTTAAATCTAATCAAATTTATTCTTTTATCATTTACATTGATGGTCAATTTATTATGAAGATGTCATTTAATTCATATTCAAATTTTTTAAGTTGGATAGAGACCGTATGTTTGACAAGGTAATTGAAGCCATGAATATTGTGTATAGTGTAGAAGGAGGAATTGAAACCTATAATGGAAACACAAAAAAGACGATTATGATCGCCAAGAGCCAGTATGATGAGAAAAGATGAAATTTGTTACAGTGACAATTAATTAATCTTTCAACAATCAACTTTTGCTTTAGGTTTAATTCTAATTAGTTTAATGATAAGTTTATCGTGTAGAATGTTTAGGAACATTATATATATATATATCAATATATATAAATAATAGCTTTCTATAGATGGTCTTGGTTGACTATTTTTCTTCTAAATGTATATACTGTGAAATTTAATGTAGGAGGTATATTTATCTTTTTTTCTTCACATGTGGCAATACTCCAATAGTAATTTTTATGTTATTTATTTTAATGTAATTATGTATTATTTGGTATATTTTAATTAGGCTAAAAAAATAATAATTTTTATCTATTTATTTAAATTATATTGTGTTATCCTATGTTGGAATAGATTCAACTTAGGAATAGTTAGGATAATGTAAATATCTCTTTCAAGACTCTTAAAATATTTCAATTTGTATATGATTTAATTTTTGTTCATCATTTGAATTTTTCATTATCTTTTTAGCTATAGCTTATTTTAAGAGTCAATAGTTTTATCACTATATATAAGTTCAATAGCTTTTTGAATTTTCAATTGATATGAAGTCTTATATAAGTTTTTTTTTTCTAAAATTGTAAAGTTTTCTTATCATTTTACCATATAAGCAATAATATCTAAAGTTAGAAGTGATATAACATTAGTTTGATTAAAAATTAATTTGAGAAGAATTTGAATGCGAATGATCAAATTTAAAAGGCTAATGTGCACTTTTGGTCTCATAACTTTTGATCAAGTCTCAATTCGGTCATTTGTTGCACTTTTGGTCCTATATCTTTCGCTGAGGTCTCAATTTAGTCCCTCAATGCACTTTTGGTCTCATATCTTCTGATCAAGTTGAAGAATTTTGTCATATCTTTGCAAAAGACTCTACATTATTGTGGGACTAACAGTGAAATGTTTTGTAAAGATATATGTTTAAATCTACAACAAAAGAAGATATGAGACCATATGGGACCAATTATGCGTCTGACTAAAAAATATGATATCAAAAGAGAAACAAAAAAATATGGGACCAAATTGCCACTTGAGCAAAAGATATGAGACCAAAAATACACTTTGGCCAATTTTAAAATAAAAATATAATAGAGAGCAAATAATAAAAAAAATTCATTCAAACATAATCGTTTTTTTAGTACAACAAAGATAATCTTTTAAAGGTATTCTAAAAATTTTCTAAAATATAATTTAATAAATTAATGATCAATCAATGGACTCTTCACTTTTAAAAACTCCACATTTTTTCCGTAACAAATAATGAAGAATAAGTAACTAAAATTTATATGGATGTTAACTCTTCTCATTTAGTCAAAATTAAGATTAATGTTATTCAATTTATGCATGTCAACATATAATGTAAGTGTGGAATCACATTTATTCTCATTGAAATAATATTTTTTGTTTTTTTGTAAGAATTAAGTAGTATCTCTCCGTCGATAACCAGAGACTAATCCTAAATAAGGCGTAGAGATCTCCGAAATGGGTTTTGCTTCTACCAACAAAATTTTTTCCATGCACGCAGTCTAAATCAAACTTAGAGTATCATGCTGAAGGAACATAACTATCTACCAATTTTGTTGGACTTTGTTGGTCACAATAATATTTTTCTATCATTGTTAAATCTACAAACTTAATTTTGTTCAACTTACATATATATAATGATTTATAAAGCTAATTTGATTGTCATTTATATGTCTAATTTAAAAAAATCATCAACTGTGCAACGTATCATTGATATTTATCAAGGCTCCAAGGTATTAATATTTATTTCGATGCTATCAATAATATATATCTATATATATTATTTGGAGGGCATAATTGAACTATTTATAGAGAAAACATAATATTTGGTCAATGAATTTACATCAAGTAGGCCAATTAGTCCCTGATCAATAATCAAAATATACATCTCAATCCCTGAATTATTGTAGTTGCATACGAGTTGGCTACACTGGG
>QANZ01044775.1:0-19146 GCA_003254925.1 Chamaecrista fasciculata
CTTTTGGAGTTTGAATCAAGAAGGAGTTCTTGAGTTCAAATACATTGTAGATTGGTCCCTAGTTCTTTTGGAGAAAAGAACTGAAGGCTAGCACCTTGGTGCCCGAAGAAACTGTTCGTGTTGATTACTGGCAGAGGGAGAACACTGGGAGTGGGCTCCTTGGACACGCCTTGTACAACCAGAGGATTGAAACTCGTGAGGTATACCACAATCTATAAAAGTTTTAAATTCTACTAGCGGATCCGTTCGGGAATTTTAGGACCTANGGAGTGGGCTCCTTGGACACGCCTTGTACAACCAGAGGATTGAAACTCGTGAGGTATACCACTATCTATAAAAGTTTTAAATTCTACTAGCGGATCCGTTTGAGAATTTTAGGACCTAGTGTGTTTTATTTTAATTTTATATTTGCTTCCGCTGCGTTAGGCGCCTACAATTCCCAACACCTAGTCCATGACCAAGATATCGTAGGACAATCGAATCTCTGACACGGAGGTACTGAGGTTAAGTCGTTTTTCTGGTTACCAAACGATAACTCACGGATTTTGGGTAGTTGTGATGGCTTGCTAGAGTCCGCTCACAACTTGTAGGTCATGGGGATGCCCTACTGCCAACTTCGCGTGGGGCCTGCTGGGTCACACACGAGCAGGAACTGATCACCATTCGAGTGGGAAACGAATTAGGGTTAATTCGTGGGTCACGCGAGTGACACGATTTAAGACACAAAGGAAATGTCTGGGACATTATGTCTTGTCTTAATTGATCTACAGATGACATATTTAGATTTGTGGGACAAATTTAAATATTAATAATCGAATATAATTAATGAGATTAATTATAGGCAATTTAAATATTAGGAAAATAATTCAGATAATGTTCCTAAGAGTTAGGAAATTATTGAATTATAAAAATTCCTAAATATTAAAGAGGGTGGCGCCTCTATGGATATTGTTTGGTTAAATAGAAATGTTTTATTTAATTCAAATAATATTTGAAATTCAAATGGAGATTTGAAATTCAAAAGATTTGGTGAGTATCTCTCAGAATCTTTGGTGAATCAAAAATAAGGAGGTTTTTGATTAATTAAATTCCATGGATAATTGGGAGGGGTTAGGCGCCATCTTGGTGGGTCCCATTGGGAGATTTGATCTCTCAATTTGATTCTCCAAGATTGCATTTTGAATTTAAATATAATATTAAGGTAATATTATAATTATAAATTCAAGGCCTAAAATAATTATATTATCAAAATATCTTTATTTTAGGAATTATTAAATCACCAAATATTCTCCCTATTTAAAGGGGGCAAGTCGACTTGCCCAACACACAAGTGTGAGAAACCCTAGTTTGATTTTCCTCCTAAGAGTTAGAGAGAGAAAATAATCCTTTGCACACACACATAGAGAAAGTCGACTTTCTCTAAGAGTTAGAGAATTTCGACTTTAGCTCTAAAATTAGGGTTTTGAGAGAAGAATAGGCAAGAAGGAGTTCTTGTGGGGGGATTCTTCTAGCGCCACCTCTATATCTGAATTATCAAGAAGGAGTTCTTGAAATTCAGAGGTCTGTAGATTGGTCCTGGAATTCTTTTGAGAAAAGAATTGGAGGCTAGCACCTCGGTGATCAAGGAAACTGTTCGTGTGGATTACTGGCAGAGGGAGAACTCTGGGAGTGGACTCCGTGGAACTCGGCCCGTACAACCATCGATTTGAAACTCTGAGGTATAACACTAACCAAAAGTTTTAAATTCTACTAGCGGATCCGTTCGGGAATCATAGGACCTAGGCGTTTTTTTAATTTTATTTTTGCTTCCGCTGCCTTAGGCGCCTAGGATTCCCAACAAAAAGGTCGCCTAAGCCTTAACCCTAATTTATAAGTGCAATTTTTTCTTCCTCCTTGTAGAGAGTGAGTGCAAAATCGCCACCTACATAGCTAGAGAGAGAAAATTCGATTTTCTTAAAGAGTTAGTGAAAATTCGAATTGTTCTACCTTTAGGGTTTTGAGAGAAGAAGAACAAAAGGAGTTTTGTTGCTGTCTTCTGCTCTGTTGCGCCACCTAGCCTGAATTCAGAGAAGGAGTTCCTGAGTTCAAAATCTGTAGATTCAATCCCGAGTTTCTTTGGAGAAAGAAGCAAGGAGGCTAGCACCTCGTGTTCGGGAAACTGTTCGTGTGGATTACCGGTGGAGGAAGGACGTGGAAACAAACTTCTAGACTCACCAATTTCAACCATCCGATTGAAAGCCTGAGGTATAACACTTTTCATATTTGGTTTTAAATTCAACTAGCGGATCTCAGGGTGGGATTTTCCTGGGGAGCGCAATTTTTTTTATATACTGTTTGCTTCCGCTGCGTGTTTTCCCCGGGATTTCCCAACAGTGGTATCAGAGCCACGCTAGTCCTGGATTTAAAATCATATTTTGTGTACATGTGATGTATGCTTGGCGTGTTTTTACCTGTTTCAATTACGTTTTGGTTTTACAAAAATCCACCGAATATTTTTCTCAAAATTGAATCTACAAGAAAAGGTGCAAATTTATGTATGTGATATTGATTTGGAAATTTTTCTTGTAAGTTTAGGCCAAAGTCGAAAATCCCATATAATTATGGTTAAAAGTGTTTTAATCATAATATAATGTGGGTGACTAAAAATTTAATTAAATTATGAATTTTAAAATTTTTGGGTCAATTATTAAAATTTTGGAATATGATTCCTGAATTTTATAATTATTGATATTGGTCCTAATTTCAAGAAAAAGGCATGTTAAAATTGCACACCCTAATTTAAACACCTACAAAAATCGTTTTTGATATGTGTTTCAAATATATCGTGTTTGACATAATTGTATGAATTGTTCATATATGTAATTGTGTGGTGTTGGATATGGCTCTAGGTTTTTGGTGTATACGGCCTGCGTGTCGTCTCCCTCTATCCGATGTAATTTTACTTTTCAGTTTATACCTCAATGTAACTGGGGTTTACTCTCTTGTAATTTTACTTTTCTTTTTCGAAGAATTCTCTCATTGGCTTGGGAGAATTGTTAGGATAGGTGGGCCAAATCTAAACACGATATATGTTTGCTTTTACATTTAGTTTGTATGTGATACAAAGCGCTAGATGTATGATTAGGATGCGATTTTAACATGCTATTTACCCTGTTTTGGCGCAATAACTTCGTATGCGATACGAGCATGGGGTTTTGCATATGATGCAAGATCTGTGCACATGTTTATGTGTATGTGATACACTTGGGGAATAAACATGTGGAATGACTCGTTTAATTTTAAAAGGAGTTTTAAAATTAAACTAATAAAACAGAACTTTTTCAAAAATCAAACCCTTTTAGAAAATCTTAAGTTTTAATGCCATCAATAAAACACCCTGTTGAAATCTTGTTCATCGTGGAGCGGTGATCGCCCTCAGCGACACGTATCTGCCTTGACCTCGAGGAGACACGGGTGACTGGGGGTTTTCAGTTCGACGCCCTTTGAAATCTTGGGTCATTAAATGCGGTGATCGCCCTCCGCGACACGTGTTTAAGTGACGCCGTTGATGATGTGAGGCTGGGCTTCGGCCTCGTCGTTTGGGCCTTGCCATTCACGAGTTTTATTGTGTGACTTAATGGGGCTATCAAAACGGTTTTGGGCCTCAAGGCATTAGATGGGATAAACATGACGTATCATATGATGATACAGTCCCATAAAGATCTAAGAGTCACATAGAGATGTGATTGGTAAGGAGTTACCTACCTAAATAGCTATAGGATGCATGATCGCCCTCCGCGACGGTAGACTTTGGTGAAATATGGGTCTTAGCCACCAATAATAAATTTTACTGGGTTTTATAAAATGGTGGATATATTTTATTTTCCTGCTAATTAAATTTTCATATCTTAAGTTGTAGAATCAATGGCAACAATTAATAGTTCATCACTATCACTGCGATCTGTCCTTGAGAAGGACAAGTTGTCTAGGACAAAATTCCTTAACTGGTATTGTAATTTGAGAAGTGTTCTCAACCCAACAAAGGAAGCTGCTGACTTCCTCGACTGGTTTTATAATATGAGATTTGTTCTCACCCAACCAAGGAAATTTTGTGTCCTAGAAGTCCCTCCCCTGAAGAGCATGCCAAGGACGCTCCAAGAGCATAGTGTAACATCCTCCACTTAAAAAGCAGAGGGAACAAAAATTTTACAGAAAGACAGTGTTACACGGCCCTTTTTGAAACCTTGAAAAATTAAAAACTGATAAAGATACATGAGGCTCAGCCTCTACAAAAGCCACACAGGGCCCAATTCAGAATACAGACAATAAAATTACAACTAACTACCTCCTCAGCAATTTCCAGCCCAAACTTGACAAACCTGAAACCTGCACTAAGACACTGAAATGTTGTAGGGTGAGAATCTGGGGGATTCTCAGTAGGGTTTAAATCCCTCTACTTAAACCACAGTCCCCACTCAAACACAGACTTCACACAAGGTTTACACATGCATTTCTAATACCACAATATTTATATAGCACACGTATCAACAACAAGCTAATTATTTAATCAACATACATCAGTTATTAACCATTTGTCCAAACACGATAACTCATACCAATAAGAATCATAACTGCATAACTGGTAAGCTGGTGGGACTCACGTGTCAACACTTACATCCATATAGGGCCCAGTACCCCTATACAGGAATACCAGCACAACAACACCGTAACGTAATCAATAATAATACCATAAAGCTGGCGGTGACAAATCGTGTAACCAATACCCCATCATAGGTAACCAGCACAAATGTCATGTTCAAATACCAGTGGTCATCATGACCTAGGCTTCCGGAACGTCTCCCGGTGTGCGCACATACCAATCAGCCTGTCACCTAAGGAATCCACACTTAGGCCAACTATGGAATCCACCATAGCCATTACCCGAATACTCATCGCGAATAAACGGGGAGGAACCCACCCCTCAGTGAAACATGACATACAACAAACTCATCATATCTCAATCTTAATTCCAGAATCACACATACTCTTTAATTATTCACAACTCATGCCAATACTCAAGGCTTACCAAACCAATACATGTCATTCACATTCAACTCATCATTTTACTTATATTTCGCACATTTAAACATGATTAATCTCAATTCATGCATAATCACTTGCACATGAGTCCCAAATCCTTCAAAGGGGTGCAAGTATACAACATACATACCCAATTCACTAACTTTCACTAACATTTATCAAACATTCCATGTTAGCTCACATTTTATTCACCATTCAAACATTTTCTCTTGCATACAAATCCCAAATCCTTCAAAGGGATGCAAGAATGTATAAAACATGCCAAACTCACTAGTTTTCACATACCATTTTCTTTAAACACTTATCTTTTCTTTCGGTTTAGTCCTTAACTTTTATACCCAATATAAATTCAACACAAATACTAACAAATTTGTCCAACAATAGCAATATACCTCATATCTTTCACAATTCATCACATATTAAGGTTAAAGCACATAAACCCTAACTTAAACCTATAACATTTATCACAGATTCATTGTCTAAACATGTTCTTCTAACAATAATCTTACCAAAATCTACAAAATACAACATATATCCTACATGCATCAAACAATTCATCATCCAAGCAACCCAAGACAAACCCTAAGCAAACCCAAGCAAGAAATCAGATTTGAGAGAGGAGAGAACGGCAAAACCCTACCTGGGAACGATTTAGTCCCTAAACTAGAATTTTCTGCACTTCTCAAGTTTGAGCGTCGTTTTTCGATCTCAAATTTCTCCTAATCCAACCGTTGAATTTGCAAACTGGAACAAGGGTTAGCTTCGCCTCCTTCTAAGCTTCGATTCAAGGGGTAGAACGTCAAAAACGGATCGTTGGATGCGGAGATATCCGCAATTCTTCCTCTGCTCCTCTTCTTCTTCCTCCTTTCTTCTTCTTTCTCTCTTCTCTTTTCTCTTTCTCGGCTCTCTCCCTTTTCACTCTTTCTTTCTCTTTCCTTTTTCTCGATCTTTTATTTACTTTTTATACAAATAGTTAAAACTACAAATTTGCCCCCCAAACTTTCCATTTTATAATTAAATACTCCCTAATACTTATATTCTTTCCACAACTCTCCTACTTATTTCATTTTAATCCCTTTTTATCATGTTTACTCTCATAACTCTTAGTTACTTAATTTGTAACACTTCTAAATCTTGCAATTTAGTCCCTTTTTAACAAAGGGATGTTACACATAGAGAATTGCTTAGAGAAGCACTTCAATGACTCTATGGACGTCGCTTGCCTTGATGCTAGCCACAATAGTTCAAGAGTTGAACAAGGGAATATTGTCGGCTGTTGAGATGGTCACACATCTCAAGGAAACGTTCCAAAATCAGGTAAAGGGAAGGGCAAAGGAAAGAGGAAAGGAGACACCGAGTTTGGTGAGACCAAGCCAGCGGCTGAGCCTAACCCACTACCTGCCAAGAAGGCAAGGCTTTCAAAGGATGCAATTTGCCTTTTGAGAAATTGCAATTGTATATGGAAGATCAAAAGAATAAAAGAGAGATGAGATCTCTACTTCTGGTGTCTTTGTTATAGACGTTCACTTGTCTACTATAACCGCTTGGGTATTAGATACAGCATGTGGTTTTCACATTTGATGTGAAGGGTCTTAGAGACAGTAGAAAGCTGGACAGAAGCGAGATGGACCTACGAGTGGGCAATAGGGCAAGTTTGTTTAGCCCTCTGGGCTTAACTTATTGTTATCATGTACCTTCTTTAAGGTTCAAACAATGCTTCTCTTCCTTATTTGATAAGGAAGGTTTTGCATGTGTTAACTGTAAAGAATGGTGTTCAATTCATAAAGATGATGTTTATTTGCTTATGTGATTTGCAAGATAAACATTGCATCTTGAAATTGGAACAACAACATGATAACAATATCTATAACATTGATACGAAAAGGATTAAGATTAGCGAATCTAATCCTACATACCTTTGGCATTGTCATTTAGGCCATATAAACGAGAAAAACGCCTAGAGGAGCTCCATAGAGATGGACTTCTAAGCTCATTTGATTTTGAATCATATGATGCTTGCGAACCTTGTTTACTTGGAAAAATGACAAAGGCGCCTTTCACTGGCCACAGTGAAAGGGCATCGAACTTATTGGGGATCATACATAGTGATGTATGTGGACCCATGAGTACCTAAGCTAAAGGTGGTTACTCTTACTAACTGCTTCAATAGGTTAGACTTGGGCTACCTACTAAAGCAAAAGTCGGAGTCTTTTGAAATAGAGATTTCAAAGAGAAGTAGAGAACTAACTTGACAAGAAAATCAAAGTCCTTCGATCCGATCGAGAAGACGAGTATTTGAGTCAAGAATTTGTTGATCATCTTAGAAGTTGTGAGATGGTCTCATGACTTGCCCCTTCTGAAACCCCATAGGGATGGTGTTTCCGAGAGGAGGAATCGAACTCTATTTGATATGGTTCGATCTATGATGAGTCAGACCGATCTTCCGCGATCCTTTTGAGGATATGTTTTGGAAGCTGCCGCGTTCACACTTAACCGTGTTCCGTCTAAGGCAGTTGAGAAGACACCATATGAGATATGGATGGGAAGAGTCCCATAGTGTCTTATCTCAAAATTTGGGGATGTGAAGTTTATGTTAAGAAAACGATAAACTATCTCCCAAAAGGTGCTTGTAGGGTACCCCAAGGAAACGAGGGGATACTATGTTTACTGCCCATTTGACAACAAAGTGTTTGTAGTCAGAAGTTGATCTTCTTAGAGAAGGATCTTGTTTCCAAAAGAAACAGTGGGAGTAAGGTAGATCTTGAAGGAGTTTAAGATCCACGAAGCACTTCAGAGGCACAGACGGAAACTAGAGAAGAACCACAAGGTGTTGTGGAAACTCCTCTAATAACACAAGGACAACGAAGTTCTGATAGAACACGTTCTCAATTTCAAACATGGGGATCTTTGGTCATTAAGAGCAGGGATGTGTTGCTCATGGAGCGTGGTGAGCCAACCACCCATCAAGAAACTATCGTGGATCCCAACTCTGAGAAATGTGTTGAAGCCATGAAGGCTAAAGATATAGTCCATGTATGACAACAAGGTATGGACCTTGGTCGCTTCACCCGGAGGGGTAAAACCCGTAGGGTGCAAGTGGTTTTTCAAGGAGAAAACAGACATGGATGGCAATATCAACGTCTTCAAGGCGAGGCTGGTTGCAAAAGGGATTACTCTACGTCATGGGATGACGAAACGTGTTCCCCAGTTGCAATGGCCGATACCATTAGGATCCTGCTTGTCATAGTCGCATATTATGAATATGAGATATGGCAAATGGATATCAAAACAGCATTCCTTAGAGGAAGGCTGCCCTAGGATGTGTACGTGACACAACCTGAGGGGTTTCAATATCCAGAGGAACCAGTAAAGGTATACAACTTCAGAGATCCATTTATGGATTGAAGCGAGCATCCAGGAGTTGGAATCATTGTTTTGATGAGGTAGTCAAAAGATTTTGGCTTCCTACAAAACCCTAATGAACCTTGTGTTTACGAGAAGGTTTGTGGGAGCACAATTGTGTTCTTGGTGCTGTATGTCAATGACATATTGCTCATTGGAAATAATATTCCAACCATAAAGATTGTGAATCTTGGTTGTGAAAATTGTTTTCAATGAAGGACTGAGAAGCTGCCTATATTCTAGGCATTGAGATCTATAGAGATAGATCTTGTGGGCTTCTTGGATCGAGTCAGAGTACTTATTTGGATGAGGTACTGAAGGGGTTCAGTATGCAAGACTCCAAGAGGATTCATACCGATGAATCATGTGTTGACCCTGAGCAAGAAACAGTGTCCCAAGACACTTGTTGAGCAAGGCCGCATGAGTGGCATCCCTTATGCTTCGGCAATAGGATCCATCATGCTATGTACTCGACTCGATGTGTCGTTTTTCCTGAGCGTGACAAGCCGGTTCCAACAAGATCCTGGTGAGGATCCTTGTACCGCTGTCATAAGCATCCTTAAGTACTTAGGAAGAACTAAAGATGAATTCTTGGTTTATGGTGGAATTAATGTGTAAGGGGTTACACAGGTGCCCGTTTTCCAAAACCTACCAAGATGTATCTAAATCGCAGTATGGATACGTGTTTCTCCTGAACTGATGGCATCGTGAGTTGGAAAGAGTTCCAAGCGGAGCACGATTGCTGATTCTACAACAAAGGGTTGGTCTCGTAGAGACGCAGACCATAAAACTAATGTCTGAGGTGTGATTGGTGGTCACCCTGTGGAGACAGCAAGACACCAAATGGGATTCGATGCCCACTGATGTCCCGACAGTGATATATATATGTATATGCACTCAGACATGATCACCTAGAGATGGTGATATCAAGATATGATAAGGTAGCAGACGAGGATGATGTTGCCGATCCTCTTATGACAATGTTAGGAACAATAATGTCATACGAGACCCCAGCACAGGTCTTACATGAAGAGTCATGTAATGTCAAATGGAGATTAGACACATTAATGGATGTTCCTAATGTAGGAACAGTTTGATTAATGATTGAACCTAATGCAAGTGGGAGTCTGTTGGAGATTGTGCCCTAGGGCCAATCATTTTATAGATATGTTGTGAACATATCAATTAATTTATGGAGATAAATTAATGGTTATCATGTTATTAGCATGTTTACTATGATAACAGTCCGTGATTAATTATGAGATAATTAATCTAAATATGTCCCTGATCCATTGTTTTCGTGGGAGCGAAAATGAACTAAGATCAGCATGACCTCGGTGCATAGGGATGCACGCACTGGATGCTGGAACGATAGTCATGGTGCAATTACGTAAGGGGTTACGAGTTGATGGACTGACCCGGAGAGTCCTGCATTGGTTTAGTCATCAGCTTGCCTCTCTTGTACGCCTGTCACGACGCCTTAGACCTGAGGTCATCATAATTCCGGCGTTGCAGTTGTCAGACTTTGGCTTAGTCTAACGTTGCCCGTAGCAGGGTAGCCATAAGGGCTAAGTACGGGTTTGGTTGATTGCCGTGCTGAGGAATGTGGATTGACCAAAATAGGGATTTTGTTCCCCATTAAATTGGGAGATATCTTACTGGCACCCTCGATGAGTCTGTCCAGGAAATGCGTGGCCACGCTAAGATATGGGACTTACTCAAGGAGATCGAGAAAGTAAAGGTTTGGATCATGGATGACTTTCCTGTGCCTGATCCATAACCAAGATATGGCAGAACAATAGGGTCGGTGCCAAGGAGGTACGAAGGTTAAAATCGGTTTTGGTAACAAACGATCACTCACGTGTTTTTGGTAGTCGTGATGGCTTGCTAGAGTTCGCTCACGACTTGTAGGACATGGGGATGACCTACTGCCAACTTCACGTGGGGCCTGCTGGGTCACACACGAGCAGGATTAGAACACACTTTATAAGGGACACGAATTAGGGTAATTCGTGGGTCACTCCGGTGGCCTAATTTAAGACACAGAGGAAATGTCTGGGACATTATGTCTTGTCTTAAATTTTCTACAGTTTAAATAATTGTTAAATGATTAATAGAGATTAATTATTTACAATTTAAATATTAGGAATAATAAATCAAATAATTCCTAAAAGTTAGGAGATTATTGATTTATAAAATTCCCTAATATTTTGCTAGAGGGTGGCGCCTCATTTTAGGATGATTTAATTAATAAAAATGTTTTATTAAATTAAGTCATGAGTTTGAATTTGAATTTGAAATTCAAGATTTGAATTAAGATATTGGGGTAATATTTTAATTCAATAAAGAATTTAAATTCAAGATTGAAAATTTGAATTGAAGATATTATCGTAATATTTAATTCAAAAACATTGGGATAAAATAAGTTGGTTATGACTTCCTAAGAGTTAGGAGTTATTTTTGATTTATAAAATTCCCTAATAATTGAAGGCATATGGCGCATGGCATCTTGTGGGACCCAAGGGAGATTTGATCTTCCATTTGATTCTCCAACATAGCATTTGAATTTGAATTAAAATATTATGGTAATATTTTAATTAGATATTCAAGTCATAAAATATGATATTATTGTAATGTCATGATTTTATAATTATTAAAATTGCCTAATTTTGATAATTATAGCTTAAAAAGGTCGCCTTAGCCTTAACCCTAATTTATAAGTGCAATTTTGTCTTCCTCCTTGTAGAGAGAGAGTGCAAAATCGCCACCACCATAGCTAGAGAGAGAAAATTCGATTTTCTTAAAGAGTTAGTGAAAATTCGAATTGTTCTACCTTTAGGGTTTTGAGAGAAGAAGAACAAAAGGAGTTTTGTTGCTGTCTTCTGCTCTGTTGCGCCACCTAGCCTGAATTCAGAGAAGGAGTTCCTGAGTTCAAAAGCTGTAGATTCAATCCCGAGTTTCTTTGGAGAAAGAAGCAAGGAGGCTAGCACCTCGTGTTCGGGAAACTATTCGTGTGGATTACCTGTGGAGGAAGGACGTGGAAACGGACTTCTAGACTCACCAATTTCAACCATCCGATTGAAAGCCTGAGGTATAACACTTTTCATATCTGGTTTTAAATTCAACTAGCGGATCTCAGGGTGGGATTTTCCTGGGGAGCGCAAGTTTTTTTTATATACTGTTTGCTTCCGCTGCGTGTTTTCCCCGGGATTTCCCAACAGAGCCAAGTTGATTTTCACTAACTCTTAGCAAAATCGATTTTCTCTCTCTATGGGTGCAAAGTTGCGAATTTCTCTCTCTCAACCAGGAGGAAGAAAATCAAAAGCTAGGGTTAGACTTGTATATGGGGCAAGTCGACTTGCCTCCTTATTTATAGACAAAATATTTGGTGATTTTATTATTCCTAAAATCATGATATTCTGATAATATAATTATTTTAGGACTTGAATTTACAATTAAAATATTACCTTAATATTTCAATTTAAATTCAAAATGCAATCTCTGTGAATCAAATGGAAGATCAAATCTTCCCATGGGACCCACAAGAGAAGGCGCCATCCCCTTTTATTTTTCCTTGGAATTTTATAAATCAAAAACTTTCCTAATTCATGATTCACCAAAGATACTAAGAGGAGATCTCACCAAATCTGTTTGAATCAAATCTTTTGATATCTCCATCAAATCTTTTGAATTCAAACTTATTATTTGAATTAATAAAACAATTTTATTTATCCAAATAATCCAAAAGAGGCGCCACCCTCAAAATAATATTGGGGAATTTTGTAATTCAGTAATTTCCTAACTTTTAGGAATCTTATCTGAATTATTTTTCCCTAATATTTTAATTGAAAATAATTAATCCCCATTAATCATTTAACAATTATTATATTTAAACTTGTCCCCACAAATTTAAATATTCCACAACTGTAGATTAATTAAGACAAGACTTAATGTCCCAGACATTTCTGCTGTCTTAAATCGTGCCACCGTAGTGACCGACGAATTATCCCTAATTCGTGTCCCTTTTAAATGGTGTCCTAATCCTGCTCGTGTGTGACCCAGCAGGCCCCACGTGAAGTTGGCAGCAGGTCATCTCCATGACCTACAAGTCGTGAGCGGACTCTAGCAAGCCATCACAACTACCCAAAACACATGAGTTATCGTTTTTACCAAAAACTGACTTAACCTTAATACCCACATGTCACAGACCCTATTGTCCTACGATATCTTGGTAATGGATTAGGCACAGGAAAGTCATCCATAATCCAAACCTCAACTTTCTCGATTCCCTGAGTAAGTCCCAATTTACTGAGTGGCCACTCTTTCCCTTGGACAGACTCATCGAGGGCGCCAGTTAGATATCTCCCATCTAATGAGGGAGAAAATCCCATCTTGGCCAATCCACATTCCTCAGCACGGCAATCAATCAAACCCTCACTTAGCCCTTATGGCTACCTTGTCACAGGCAATGTTAGACTAAGCCAAAGTTTGACAACTGCAACGCCAAAATAATGATGACCTCAGGTCTAAGGCATCGCGACAGGTGTACAGGAGCGGCAAGCTGATGACTAAAGCCATGCAGGACTCTTCAGGTCAGTCCAGCAACTCGTAACCCCTTACGCAATTGCACCATGACTCCGTCCCAGCTGTTTGACATAATTGTATGAATTGTTCATATATGTAATTGTGTGGTGTTGGATATGGCTCTAGGTTTTTGGTGTAAACGGCCTGCGTGTCGTCTCCCTTTATCCGATGTAATTTTACTTTTCAGTTCAATGTAACTGGGGTTTACTCTCTTGTAATTTTACGCTTTCTTTTAGAAAAATTCTCTCATCGGCTTGGGAGAATTGTTAGGATAGGTGGGCCATATCTAAACACTGTATATATATCTGTTTTACATTTAGCACTGTATGTGATGCAAAGCGCTAGATGTATGTTTAGGACGCGATTTTAACATGCTATTTACTATATTAAACGCTACAACAACGTATACGATACGAGCGTGGGATTTTGCATATGATGCAAGATCCATGCACATGTTTATATGTATGAGATGCATGGGGAAATAAACATGTGGCATGACTCGTTTAATTTTAAAAGGAGTTTTGAAATTAAACTATAAAACGGAACGATTTTATAAAATTAAACCCTTTTAGAAAATCTTAGGTTTTAATGCCATCAATAAAACAACCTGTGGAAATCTTGTTCATCATAGAGCGGTGATCGCCCTCAGCGGCACGTATCTATCTTGACCTTGAGGACACACAGGTGAATGGGAGATTCAACGCGACGCCTCGTTGAAGTCTTGGCATGCTAGATGTGGTGATCGCCCTCCGCGACACGTGTTTGGTAGGGCCTTGATGATATGGGGGTTAAAGCTTCGGCCTCGTTGTTTTGAGTCTAGCCATTCACAAGTTTTATTGTGTGACTTAATGGGGTTATCAAAACGGTTTTGAACCTCGAGGCATTAGATCGGATAAACATGCCATAATACGTATCATATGATGATACAGTCCCATAAAGATCTAAGAGTCACATATGATGTGATTGGTAAAGAGTTACCTACCTAAATAGCCAAAAGGTGCATGATCGCCCTCCGCGACGGTAAATTTTGGTGAAATATGGGTCTTAGCCACTAAAATAAATTTCACTGGGTTTTATAAAATTGTGGACATATATACACTGCTAATGGAAATTCATATCTTTGAAAAATTGTAGAATCAAATGCCAACAAGTAGTTCAACCTTTTCACTGCGACCTATCCTAGAGAAGGATAAGCTCACTGGAACGAACTTCCTCGATTGGTTTCGTAATTTGAGAATTGTTCTCACCCACGAGAGGAGACTGTATGTTCTAGAGAAACCTATCCCTAAAGAGCCTGCCAAGGGCGCTCCAGGGGCTGAGTGGAGGGCTTATGAGAAGCACTTCGACGACTCGCTAGAGGTCTCTTGTCTGATGATAGACACAATGGTTCCAGAGCTACATGAGGGCTTGGACACATTGATGTCATATGAGATGATTATGCGTCTCAAGGAAATGTTTCGCTATCAGATCAGACAAGATAGATATGAGACCACTAAGGCTCTCATGTCTTGCAATATGGCTGAAGGTGAATCTGTTGGTTACCATGTCACTAAGATGAGAGGGTACCTAGATCATCTTGATAGGCCGGGATTCCCTATTCCTCCAGAGCTTCTATAGGAGAGGAACAGAGAAGACAGTTTCTGAGTTGCATGGAATGCTCAAGTCCGTTGAGGCATCCCTGATTCAGAAAAGGGAAAGGAAATTAAAGGGCAAAGGAAAGAGAAAGGGAATTGAGCTGGATGGTGAGACCAAGCCAGAGGACGACCCTCATCAATCACCTGCCAAGGAGGCAAAGCCCTCAAAGGAAGTATTCTGTTAATGTTTCGCTATCAGATCAGACAAGATAGCTATGAGACCACTAAGGCTCTCATGTCTTGCAATATGGCTGAAGGTGAATCTGTTGGTTACCATGTCACTAAGATGAGAGGGTACCTAGATCATCTTGATAGGCCGGGATTCCCTATTCCTCCAGAGCTTCTATAGGAGAGGAACAGAGAAGACAGTTTCTGAGTTGCATGGAATGCTCAAGTCCGTTGAGGCATCCCTGATTCAGAAAAGGGAAAGGAAATTAAAGGGCAAAGGAAAGAGAAAGGGAATTGAGCTGGATGGTGAGACCAAGCCAGAGGAAGACCCTCATCAATCACCTGCCAAGGAGGCAAATCCCCGATGAGAAAGTGCAAATACTACTGGGAAGATCAAAAGAAGAAGAAGTGCGTCATGCCCTCTACTTCAGGTATCTTTGTTAATGTTCTTTTTCTACTTAACCACTTAAGTATTAGATACGATATGTGGTTCTCACATTTGATGTGCAGGGTCTTCAGAGACAGTAGAAAAGGAGGACGAAAGCGATATGGATCTGGAAGTGGACGATTGAGCAAGCGTTGCTGCCATTACTGCTAAAGGAACATGAGAGCTTGGATAGTACTTTTAGGGCTAGTTTATTGTTAATTCTTTAAGTTTGAACATTATTTTCTCCTTATATGGATAAGGAAGATTCTATGTGTAAACATTAAAGATTGGTTTCTATTTTAATAAAGTAATGTTTATTTGCTTATGTGATTTGCAAATGTGATCATTATGTTTTAAACTAGAAACAATAATAATAAATATATAACATTGATACAAAAGGGATTTAGACTAAGCGAATCTAATCCTGTATACTTTTGGCAATGGTCGTTTTTGGCCATACAAATAAGAAACGCCTTGAGAAGCTTCATATAGATGAACTTCTAAAGCTCACATGATTATGAATCATATGATGCTTGCAAGTCTTGTTTAAAATGGAAAGATGAGAAGAGGCATTCCTCTACTGACCGCAGTAATAGAATGTCTGACTTAGTAGGAAACATACATAGTTGATGTATGTAGACCCATAATTTTCTAAGCTAAAAGTAACAACTCTTACCAACCGCTTCATAAGGCTAGATCTACGGCTACCTTTTGAAACACAAGTCAGAGTCTTTTGAAATAGAGATTTCAAAGTGAAGTAGAGAAATAACTTGACAAGAAAATCAAGTTACTTGATTCGATCAAGGGAACAAGGATTTGAGTCAAGAGGTTGTTAATCATCCTAGAAGCTATGAGATAGTCTCACAACTTGCTCTTTCTAAAAACCCCATAGTGGATGGTGTTTTAAGGAAAGGTATCAAACCCTATAGGATAAGGTTTGATCTATGATGAGTCAAATTGATCTTCTGCCAACCTTTAAAGGGTGTGCTCTTGAAGCTGCTGACTTCACACTTAACCATTTCGTCTAAGAGACGCCATATAGGATATGGTATGGGAAGAGTCCCATAAGTGTTTTGTCTCAAATTTGAGGACATTAATTTTATAATAAGCCATGGGCTGATTATAAACTATCTTCAAAGACCCTCAAGTATGTGCCCGTGGGATACCCTAAGAAAACAAAAGGGGTATCAAGTCAAACTACCCACCTGATTACAAAGGGTTTGTAAGTCAGAGGTGAATACCTTTTTGAAAGGGATTCCTTGTTTCCAAAAGAAACAGTGGGAGCAAGATCAATCTTGAAAGAGTTCAAGATCCACAACACACTTGAGTGGCGCAGACGAAAATTAGAGAAGTTCCGCAAGGGGTTGTGGAAGCTCCTCTAAAACATAAGGACAACAAAGTTCTGATAGAACACGTTCTCAATTTCAAAGATAGGGATCTTTGGTCATTGAGAGCGGGGATGTGTTGCTCTAGGAGCGTGGTGAGCCCGCCACCTATCGAGAAACTTTTGTCACTATTTTGGTAAAGATGTCAAAAGGGTTTTACTTCTTACAAAAATTTTGATGGGTCCTATGTTTACAAGAAGGTTAGTGGGAGCACGATTGTATCCTTGGTGCCATATGTCGTTGACATATTGCTAGTCGAATGTGACATTACTGTCTTAAGGACTGTGAATCCTAGATGAGTAAATCACTTTCGATGAAGGACATATAAGAAGCTGAGATCTATGGAGATAGCTCTCGGGGAGCTTCTTGACTTGAGTCAAAAGTACGTTCTTCGAATAAGATACTGAAGGGGTTCAGTATGCGAGATTTCAAGAAGAGATTCATGCCGATGAATCAAGTTTTGATCCTTAGCAAGAATCAGTGTTTCCTGAAACACATGATGAGCAAGGACACATGAGTGGCATCCCTTATGCTCCGGCAATTAGATCAATCATGTTGTACTAGACTCAATATGTTGTTTGCCCTATGAATGACGAGCTGTGACCCTGTTGAGGTCCCTGTGAAGCTGTCATTAAGGTCCTTAAGTACTTGAGAAGCACAAAGGACAAATTCTTGGTTAATGGTAGAATTAGTGTGTAAAGTGTTACACAGAAGCCCATTATGTTGGGAAATCCCTGAGATCTGCTAGCTGAATTTAAAACCTGATACGAAAAGTGTTATACCTCAGGCTTTCAATCGGATGGTTAAACTTGGTGAGTCTGAGAAGTCCGTTGGCAACGTCCTTCCTCCACCGGTAATCCACACGAACAGTTTGTCGAACACCAAGGTGCTAGCCTTCTGCTCCTTTCTCTAAAGGAACTGGGAACTGAATCTACAATTGTTGAACTTCAAGAACTCCTTCTTGAATTCAGGTTAGATGGCGCAACAATGGAGGAGACAGCAACAAAACTCCTTTTGCTCTTCTTCTCCTAAAACCCTAAAGGTAGAACAATTCGAATTTTCACTAACTCTTTAGGAAAATTTAATTTTCTCTCTCTAGCTATTGAGGTGGCGATTTTTTTCTCTCTCTACAAGGAGGAAGACAAAATCACAAATGATCTCACTCACCATTACCCTAGGCGCCTAGCCCTAGGATATATTTATAAAATTATATTTAGAGCATTATTATAATTCCAAATTATAATAATATGGCTTTCATGAATTGAATTTCAAATTATAATATTACCTTAATATTTAATTTAAATTCAAATCATAATCTTAGGGAATCAATTTGGGAGATCAAATCTCCCCA
Source organism: Chamaecrista fasciculata (assembly GCA_003254925.1). Taxonomy (NCBI): domain Eukaryota; kingdom Viridiplantae; phylum Streptophyta; class Magnoliopsida; order Fabales; family Fabaceae; genus Chamaecrista; species Chamaecrista fasciculata. The sequence goes on from QANZ01044775.1 coordinate 18,031, forward strand.
AATCTCCACTAAGCATGGCGCCATCCCTCTCTAAATTCCTTTGGAATTTTATAAATCAAAAACCTTCCTAACTCTTAGGAAGTCATGATTCTCCAAAGATCCTGTTTTGAGATCTCACCAAATCTTTTGAATTCAAATCTTTTGATATCTCTATCAAATCTTTTGAATTCAAATAATTATTTAGATTAATAAAACAATTTTATTAACATTAAAATGCTAAAAGAGGCGCCACCCTCTTATACATATTTTGGGAATTTTATAATTCAATAATATCCTAACTTTTAGGAATCTTATCTGAATCATTTTTCCTTAATATTTTAATTGTAAATAATTAATCCTTATTAATCATTTAACAATTATTATATTTAAATTTGTCCTACAAATTTAAATACTTCTCAATTGTAGATTATTTAAGACAAGACATAATGTCCCAGACATTTCCTCTGTGTCTTAAATTGTGCCACCGGAGTGACCAAGAATTAACCCTAATTCGTGTCCCTTTAAGCGGTGTTCTAATCCTGCTCGTGTGTGACCCAGCAGGCCCCACGTGAAGTTGGCAGTAGGTCATCCCCATGTCCTACAAGTCGTGAGCGGACTCTAGCAAGCCATCACGACTACCCAAAACACGTGAGTAATCGTTTTCACCAAAACCGATTTAACTTTAGTACCACCTTGTCATAGACCCTATTGTTCTGCGATATCTTGGTCATGGATCAGGGACAGGAAAGTCATCCATGATCCAAACCTTTACTTTCTCAATCTCCTTGAGTAAGTCCCATTTCCTAGCATGGCTATGCATTTCCTGGACAAACTCATCGAGGGCGCCAGTAAGATATCTCCCAATTTAATGGGGAACAAAATCCCTATTTTAGTCAACCCACATTCCTCAGCACGGCAATCAACCAGACCCGTACTTAGCCCATATGGCTACCCTGCTACGGGCAACACTAGACTAAGCCAAAGTCTGACAACTGCAACGCCGGAATAATGATGACCTCAGGTCTAAGGCGTCGTGACACGCGTACAGGAGAGGCAAGCTGATGACTAAACCCATGCAGGACTCTCCGGGTCAGTCCAGCAACTCGTAACCCCTTACGTAATTGCACCATGACTCTC